>JALPQD010000976.1:0-185000 GCA_023101885.1 Typhlomys cinereus
GCTCCATGGAGTTCCCTGGAGGAACCTGCTTCATGCTCTTTTTCAATACACTCTACTCGGAATCTTTAATGGCACAGGGGTTCTCTGACTTGTCTTTGTTCCTTGCTAATGCTGCTCACATCACTTTTCGTAGCAAAAATTAGCTGCAGATGCACATTTCTCAGTGATTCACAGGACTACACACACCACCATTGCGATAAGTCCCAATCCGCAAGGAGTGAAGCTGTGGCTCTTTCACTTGAGCGGAAAGCTAACACCAAAGCACGACGCGAGTGCACTGTGAGTAAAGGAAGGGACCAGTCTCCTGGACTCGACACCTGTCAGTCGAGAGAGCTTAGCCCATGATTTTGTCCCTAGAAGTAAATCGTATGCGAGTCTTTGCGAATGATGAACAAGTGAGGCGGTGGTGAGAGTTTGGCAGGGGACGCCCAGTGTCGTGCAAGAAGGGATAGGTAGGAGGAGCCGTTCATCCCCAAACTTTGAATACCACTCGAGATGCTCAATTCATTTGTTTTCATCTGGAACTGCCATCAAACTGCGTAAATCCGCCCAAGACTTTAGAGGAGCTACACGAGGGACCTTTGAAATACTTCAAGTTGAGATGGCCAGGAGGCCATATGATCTTTTGCCTCCGGATCCAAACTGGCTTTTCCTTTCTATTGGACCAACAGGTTTATGGAAAATATCTTTTCTACCCAATTAGTATACAATTGGAAAGTGGCCTCGGCCTTAACCCAAGGTATGCCTTAATAATCTATCTTCATCATCACAGCCTATAGAAAACATCATTGGTTATGACATGGCATCGGATTCATGAGCAAACTGAGCTAAGGGTTGTCTAGGCTACGGCCTGTGTTCATTGCCATCTCCTCTCCTTAGAAGCACAGAATGAACCAGCAACACACATAGGATGGTTACAATTGGCCTGCCATATTGTAAATAGAAAGGAAATCAGAAACAACACCAAAAACAACCAGACACCCTTTTGCTAGGGCGTTACAAGCACAATCTGTCTTCGAATTTTAGAATAGTTTATATAATTTACGGATTTTTTCATCTGTTTGCTATGGAAACTTTTTTTTTCTGTAATAAGGACATTCCAGTTCCAACAACTATCTTTACTGCTAGCATTCTGGCTGATGCAGCACTGCTCAACGAGAAGCAATCTGAGAGGCAATTAAGTGACCTCTTCTAGTCCATGGGTCCTCAGGAATTCCTCTCATCCCTCACATATCACAAGCATTCTTTCATACGGCAGGCTGGTGACTGAAGACAAATGGCAGGGGCATCCCGAAAGTCAAATGGGCTTCCTTAGTCCCCGAAAGCTCCCCTGCCTTCCTCTGTGGCTGACTGTCTTTGCTGCCAAGAATTTGCTGTTTGCTTCTCGCCTCCCTCATCCGATCCACACTGAGAAGATAATGTGCCCAGCAAGCTCCAGCACAGAGAGTCGAATGTCAGCACACACTTTGCCTTGAATGAAAATAACCTACCCGTGCACAGAAAGCTTCTGCTATCTGGGGCTGAGACCATATTGGGTTGGGTGGTTAATTCTTCAACCTTCTGGTCTTGGGATTTCAGTTAATGGCTTTGGGGTTTTACACAAGCCACATGTCCCCGGCTTTAATGTTGCCACTGTGGATAGGAGCTTGTCATGTTGTATAATATTACACAGTTACTCCAAAGCAACTTTCTGGCTAAGTGACAGTATTTGACATGTCTCTAATACTGACAGTCGGGGTGACTTTCAAGTGTTCTATTTATGTCATGGAGAAAGGGAATAGAGATTTTTTTTAAATAAAATAAACATGTGCAAAGGAAACTTTAGCAAATGTTACCCAGTCCCTGCAAGTGTCTGCTCTGCTGTTTCATTGCTGTGGGCCCTTGGGAAAGATTAGAGACTCTATACCGCCATCTGTAAAATAGAAATAATGCCAGTGCCTGTCTTAAGGGGCCATGATTATATTAGCCAATGTATCCAGAGTGTCTTGGGTGATGTCTCGCTTATCGCAGATGCTGCACAATAGTGCGAGGGTCTGTTGTGACTCCCACAATACCATAAGCTTTTTCAAATGCTCAGCTCTGAGAATCCTTGGGTATCAGGGATCACCGCACAGGCTAAGATGATTGGATGACCAGCAGCCAAGCTCAGCAACGTGACCTATGAAGCGATCAAGAATGTTTGCCCTGCTCCAGTCTCCAAATCCGAGTTTGGTAAGGTCCAGTCACATTGCAGTGAGAGCTTGGCTTCCCCACCCCAGGCTTGAGTGAAGTATCGTGTTTCTACATTAGTGGGCAGCCCAAGAAGGGACCCCAAGGTATGCCACAGAGTCCTGAACCCCTACTAATATAGATGACTCAGAGGAACTTCAGGGACCATATAAGCTGAAGTTCTGGAGGGTGGAGGGAAGAACGAACACTAGAGAGGAGGAAAGGAGAAAAGGCGGAGGGGGAGTAGGGAGGTGTGGGTGTGGGAGAGAGAGTGGAATTGGGGTATAGAATGGGGAAGGAGACGAGAGGGAGGGGAAGGGAGAAAGTAAGGGGCAAGGTGCCTACTCATTGAGTTGCATAACTAGGTAAAAAAGAAATTAACAAAAAAAATTAAAATCTGGAGTTGGGTCCAAGAGCCCTGAAAAATCCTTCTAGAGTCCGAAAGAATTCCTGGACTCAGTAGCAAACATGGAGATGAAGGATCTACAGAAAGCAAATCATCAGGTTGGAACAGTTATGAAGAATTCACGGAGGTTTAAGAAAGGGTGGTTATAATGCAAGTATCCAAATTACAGAAGCCTCCACAGCGAAAGACTCAATGAATCTTATAGTGAGGTTGCAGCGGGAAGACTTATGGAGATGCAAATGGTTGAAGAGGGACTGAGTTACATGTACAAGGACATACCAAATCTTTAGGATGGGGGCTTCAAAACTTCCAGTAAGATCCTCTGGAAGAAGGCTTTGGGGTGAACATATGAATGACATTGTTTTCAGTGAGAGCTACCAGGCTCGGGGTCTAACGCTGGCATTCACTAGCTGTGGCAACTTGGAAATGTTGCTCCATCTTTGTATGGGGACCACAGACTGATCTCCTATCAGAGACACTGTGGAGATTAACTAAATTAATATGAGTGAATGCATTCTAGTGTCTTACTGCAACATAGTAATTTCTCAATAAACACTCGCTGTTGTTAGATGTCATGGATTGTGCCTCAGTGACCAGAAAACTTATCTACAAAGCAGTACCTCCCCGACTCCAATACATCGCCTGTTTCCTTTGCATATAAACATAGCTGATGATTAATAGCTCTGTTAGTCAAAGGAGCCTAACTGCATTCCGACCCGACGTGCCGTTATTTTCATTTCAAACAGAAGATAAAGAAACTGTTCTTGCCCTTTCCTTTCTGCAACTCTCTGGCCTCACCTTCTGCAGTCTTCACTCGTCACAGTCCTCTGTCCACAGCTGGTCAGCTCTCTGTCCTCTGTATCTTCGCAGCAATTCTGTAATCTTCTGTGGTCTCCAGTTATGCTCTCTCCGGAACTGTGCTGCTACCATCTTGCTCCTGCACTGTAGCTGGTTTCTAGTACAACCAGCTCCACCCACACCGCCTGGATTAGTCAAGGTTCTCTGAAGAAATGGAATCTATAGAATGTAATATGTATAAATAACTTTATTAAAAAATAACTCACAATAAAAATAGTGTCCTTCAAGGTAGCTACCCACAGCAGCCTCTTCCTGCCTGGAATGTTCCACAAAGCCAAAAGATCCGAGAAGGTCTCAAGCCTTTGCTCCTCTGGAGGGTTGAAGACGCTGGGTTCCGACGTCGGTGAAGAACAGCTGGGCTCCGACGTTGGCGATGAACAGCAAACAGCAGCAAGGCCCAGACACCAGGCTCCAAAGGCAGCGGGACCAGCAACAACGTGATGGAAAAGGTGAAGCTCTAAGTCAGCCAGGACGGAGGCAGCAGCAGCAGCAACCAAAGGCCACGACGCTCTAAAAGCAAACTATGCACGCAGAGTGGACTGCACAGCAAGTTAGCAGGAGATCAGGGAAGAGCAAGCCCCTCCTCCTTGCGCCTCCTATTATCCGGTCCACCACTGGAAAGTACCACCCACTGTGGGCTGGTTCTCCACAGCAGTCAAGTATCTACAGGCTTGTTCAGGGGCCATTCTAACCATTAACCTTCCACAGCTGTGCCCCAAACAGTCTGCAACTCTCAAGTTTTTTTTTAACATTTTTATTATTATTATTATTATTTCCGCTCATACAAACTTAACAGGTACACTGGTCCCCTCTCTTCCTCCATCTCCCCCCAACTCCCCTGATTCCTCCTCCCCTCCCCCCTCCCTCCGTATCCCCCCCAATCCCGGGAGCATCCTTTAATATGCATGCCAAACTCTCCTCTGGGTTCTCCTCTCCGATGAGGTGCAAGGACCCAAGGGCATTTCCCAGAACCCTTTCCTGTGTTCCCCTTAAGCTTAGGAACACTACTGTGGCTGTCAATCCCTTGCCTCCAAGGATCCTAGTGATTTTAGTCCATGCTAGACTTTGTGAGGTCAATAATGTGTTGGACATTGCGCAGGTCATGCAAAGTCCTATTATGATTGCTTCGGCCCTAACTCGTGTGGAGTATCTTGCATATCATTGCTCCTCCCATCCTTGTGCTCTTACAATCTTACCGCCCCCTCATCCACAAATTTCCCTGAGCTTCAGGATGGGGAGAGATTAAGCGGCCTAGTTCTAGGTGGTTGATATAGAGTCTCTGATGTTCTGAATTACGGTTTGTTGATTTTTTTTTCAGTTTTGCTGCTCCTGCAATGTCTTTGGCTCCATCCTGATGGGTATTGGGTGTCACCCCCTAGCCAAAGATAAAAACCTAGGTCACCGTGAGTCCCAGGCGGGTGGGGAAAGGGTGCAACTCTCAAGTTGACACCAAAATGCAACCATAACACCACCTATGGTAAAAGACCCTAAGCAGGCAACTGGGACATTCAGATGAGGTTTAATTGGGGTTTATACTGGAAGGCAGTTCTCAACATGCTTCCCCTGGGGGAGAATGCTGCTTATAAAGCATGTGGCACACATGTGCAAAGCTCATGGATGGGCAGGTGGTCCATTCTGGCTCTGATGAAGACAACTGTAATGACGTCCAGAGTGGCTTTGGACAAAGTAGTCCAAAGCGAATGTAGACAGGGTTATGTAAGGGTCATCTGAAGCTGTCGTGACCCAAGCCAAGTCTTTTTCATGAAGCGGCACCAGAGTTGGAGCCAAAGCCACGAAGGGGACAATTTCCAAGACTAGAATGAAGTCTCTTTGCCCTGTGCAAAGTCTAGGCATTGAGGCCTGGATTACAGATTCCTTGAACATCTGAGGGCTTTTACACGGTCTCCATGGTCCTGCTGTGACCCAAGGGACTGTGGAGGGATCAACTGTTTGACAGTTCACTGACGTCTGTGAAAATGGCAAAGCCCAAGTTGGGGGTTGTCGCTACTCTGTCAGGAGTGACAGAAATCTCCCTCTTAGCCCTGCCGGACTTGAAGACTGCTATGTTAGCAGAACTGGCTGCAAGCAGGCCTCTGTTCTGCCTGCCTCAGGCATCCCTCCAGTTCCATTCATCATTCAGGTTCCTCTGCAGACAGGCAAGTCCGCACCCTACAGCTGTCTATGCAGCAGCTCGAGGATGCCGACGGATGACTTTTGTCACTTAAGACGGACATTAGGACTGAGAATTAACATACAGTGAACAATTTTTTTCAACATGCCTTTTGAAATAAGACTCAGGGGTCGTCAGATAACCTCAAGGACCTCCTGATGTGAGACACAGCTGGAAAACTGAAAGACACTCATCTTGACTTTATACAATCTCACAGTCACAGCAAAGGAGTAATTATCAGGCTGATTCAAACGAACCTCTTGGTTGCTCTTGAGACTCAGCCCCATGCATTATTATGTGGCTGACTAAGAATAACAACTGCAATACTGGCTGGACAGGCATCGATGAGGTAACTTGCGTTATTTGAATTTATTCAATACACAATTCTATAATTTTTTTTAAAAATTAGGTAACTTGCTTTTGTGATACTTGGTAAGTTTCCAATGTTGAAATATGTTAAGTTGCTAAGTCCTCGTAACAGACATGTGCCCCTTAAAAGAGACTGCAGAGAGTTTCCAGCTTAAAATTCAAATTCAAAACCTGATGGCGTGTTGGCTGTTTGAATCCCATCTTATAGATCATGTCTTGAAAACGAGTAGAAAATTGAAAATGACAAGAGTGAGCATGAGTGGTGAGGGGATCGTTGAAATGCTACAAAACCACTAGAAGGAGATTTCCCTCCAAAACGATTCACTTACTGTTCATGAGGAAGCACTGATAACCCTTTGCAAACTTTCTAGAATCTTCCAGCCGCAAACACTGATTATGGCAAACCAGAGTTTCACAGGTCTTTCCCAAATGTTTAAGGGATTCCTGGTAACATGTCTTGAGGTTGGACAAAACCATTAAAAAAAAATCACAAATGCAAAAGTCAAAACTTTTCCCAAGTCCTTTGCATATTCATAATAATCAGTTGTCATGACGATAGGATAACTGACAAAAACAACCCAAAAGAAGGATTTACTAGCTCATGGTTTCAGTCCTTAGGCCCTGACTTTCTAGATTCTGGTGTGATGAGAACATGCAGCAAAGACTTCTTACCTTATGGAGAACAGGGAGCAGAGCCAGGAAGACAGAAGTCTGGGACAAGATAAAGACTCGGAGGCCCTACCTCCACCCGCTAGACTCCACTTCCTGAAGTTTCTACCAGCTAGGGATCAAACCTTCGACAGTCTCTAAGGAACATGTCATATTTAAATTAATGCAATGTACACACGACCTACGGTCACCCAATAGAATGTATCTGAAGAGATTATCATCAGAAAGCACTGAGGGGAAGAGTCTGGATAGAGGGGAGTCTATCAAGGTGGGTTGTAGGAAACATGTAACTTCAAGGCGCCCAAGACCAAAAGCAGGAGAACGCCGGCCACACGCAGGACTGAAGTCTTCACAGCAGTTTCCCTTTTCTTTTTTGTAGGATTCTTTCACTCGTCTATGTTAATCATATATATGAATGGGGTTCTGTGTGACATTTTCATACTTGTACATAATATATTTTAGTTTTATTTGCCCATACTACCTTGTGCCCTCCCGCTGCCATTGGCGATTCATTCTTCATTCATAATTTTCCCGCTACTTTCCTCTGTTCTCTGTTCTTTCTTCTTCTTTTATCTCTGTCTTTTTTCTTTCTTCGTGTCTCTTTTCCTGTCCTTTTTAATGTGTCACATTCTTTTTTCTCTCTTCCTATTTCATTTTCCCTTCTTACTCTTGTTTTTTCTTTCCTTTCTTTTTTTATCTTTCTTTTTTCTTCTTTCTTTCTTTCTTTGTTCTTTCTTTCTTCTTCTTTCTCTTTCTCTCCTTCTTCCTTATTTTGTTCTTCCTCTTTTTCTTTTTCTTCTTTCTTCTTTCCTTTCTCTTTCTTTTCCTCCTCCCTCCCTCTTCCCTCCTCCCTACTCCTTCCTTTCTTCTTTCTTCTTTCTTTTTTCTTTCTTTCTTTCTTTCTTTCTTTTCTTTCTTTTTCTTTCTTTCTTTTTTCTTTCTTTCTCTCCTTTCTGTCTCCTTCCTGCCCTTTCTGTCTCACATTCCTTCATTTTTCTTCTTTTTCTCTCATTTTACTTTTCTCTTTCTTTCCCTCCTTCCTTCCTTCCTTCCTTCCTTCCATCCTTCCTCTTCCTTCCTTCCTTCCATCCTTCCTTCCTCCCTCTCTTTCTTTTTTTCTTCCTTCCTACTCTTTCTTTTCTCCTTCCTTCCTTCCTTCCTTCCTTCCTTCCTTCCTTCCTTCCTTCCTTCCTTCCTTCCTTCCTTCTTTCCTTCCTTCCTTCCTTCTTTTCTTTTTTCTCCTTTCCTTTCCTTATTCCCTACCTTTTTACCTTCTATCTACTCAATGGTTTTCACTAGGTTATACTTAATACAGTTTCAGGTCAGAGATTTTTAAAAAAAAAATTTTTTTTTTGGTTCCACAGATTCATGCACTCCTTACCAGTGGTGATATAACTGAAAAAAAAGTCACTCTTTCTCCCAGGGGATTAGATATCTTAAGGAAGATGGGGTCTCTTGAGCCTTTTTCTTGCAGGTACCATTATCTGCTTACATAAGGGGGACATGATAATTCATAAGCCCTTGTCCTCATCATGGTAAAATGGTAACAGGCCCACCCTTGCTTATGTCTTTTGATGACAAACACTGATGCAAGACCTCATAGATGCATGATTATCTCATGTTCTGAAAAAAAGTGTTCTTCTTCACCCTGCTCCTTCCTCTGGGTCTTACATTCTACACATTCTGTTTCATGATGCTCCCTGAGCCTGGAAGAAGCAATACAGAAGTCCCATTTGGATTGACTGTCCAAATGTTGTTACCTTAACACTTTGGCCAGATATGGGTGTCCATGGTTACTACTTCCCACCACAAAAAGAATTTCCTCTGACCAAAGCTGGCCACCACTAGTCTATGGATATGAACATAATTATTACGATGGCAATTGATGAATACATCACATTCATTTGGCATAATAGCAATAGCTTCCCCACCAGAACCTGAGGCCTAATCAGTCACGGCTCACTGCACTAGGGAGGAATTCAATGCTGTGACACGGGGATTCAGAGAGTTGGCTCTCCCCATAACTGACCTGACCTATTGCACTAATAGGTGCTCTGTTGTACCAGATGGTCTCAAAATGACTTATCTGGATGCTATGCTGACTCAGTTTCTGAGTTCGAATCTGTTTGTCACCTCATTAAACTTTTTTGCTTTATTTCAACAAAATGATTTGTTACTTATAACTGAAAAGCCTGAGCACTGTGACATGCTGTTATGAATGACAGTATGTAAGTCCTTCAAGGAGGTGATAAAGTAAAGCCTATGGAAGGTCATAACTGAGGGATAAATCGCCAAGTAGATGATAGATAGCTAGATAGAGATAGATGGATAGATAGAGACAGACAACTGATGGACAGATGAACAGATGATACACAGACAAATAGAAGATAGATAGATAGATAGATAGATAGATAGATAGATAGATAGATAGATAGACAGACAGATGATGGACAGATGATGGACAGATGAATAGATGATACACAGACAAATAGAAAATAGATAGATAGATAAATAGATAGATAGATATATAGATAGATAGATAGATAGATAGATAGATAGATAGATAGATATAGACAGACAGATGATGGACAGATGAATAGATGATACACAGACAAATAGAAAATAGATAGATAGATAAATAGATAGATAGATAGATAGATAGATAGATAGATAGATAGATAGATAGTAGATAGAAGATAGACAAATATATATCTATCTAGATATTGAATAATTATCCTGGGACAGTTTTCTAATGTATCATCCAATTTAATGCTTACTTGACTGTCACTTCCCTCTTTTCCTAACTAACAACCAAATGTTGAGAACCACAAAGCCAGCAAAACAAGGTTCTTGCTCCTCCAGCCCCCTCCATGTCATCAGTATCTTCCCTTCAAGTTTGTTTCTGGAGCCACTGGTACTGAACTCAGTTTGACTTCATGGGAGTTGAATGTACTACCACTTCAACTAGGATTCAGTTGACTGAATGCGCAGACATGACAACCATGAGCACACATGATCAATCATTCTCACACTACTCTCTTCGCTGTGTAGTTGTCGTTCTTGTGCCTGAGACTGGATACTTGATAGAAACAATGCCAAAAATAAATAAATAAATAAATAGATACTTTTTTTCCCTTCTCTCTCATGGTTTCAGCTCATCAAGGTGGGGAGGTGAAACAAAGCAGTTCTCAACACAGGAAGTAGAGAGGCCCTCTGTTACATTTTTTGTTTTTTCCCTTTTATCATGTCTGGCACCTTTGCCTACTGAAATTGTCACTTTTCCTTCCAAACAAGCTGCTCTTCCTTAGTTAGCCCTCTCTGAAGAAAACTTACCAGATATGTCTAGAAGTATGCTTCAATTTCCTCGTTGATTCCAAATCAAATAAAATTGACAATGATAATTAGCCATCGTATCCTTATGTGAATATGCCATAGTATCCTATCAATCTCGGAACAATGGGAGGCAAAGGGGGAACCATTCCCAAATCCAAGACCACAGCTTAAATTATATCAAAGTACAATGGTTTCAGTGACCAGAGAGAGTAAAAACTTCTACCTATTCTGTACCTCTGAATCAGGAATGATTTGTTACTCAGTATTATTGTGGCTGTAGCTGACTGATACAGTTAGCGTCATATAATGCAAGACCACTTGATTTGAATGAACTCTTCCAGGTCTCTTCTAATTACTTTGTCATACAACCTTCTCTTCCAGACCCAGAAGTTTTTGTTTTTTCCCTTTTATGTAGCATTAGTATATCCCACCCTCTAATACCTCATATCCTGTTGGTAGAAAGTGTCTATGATGGTATGTCACTTTCTTTTTAATCGGAACTTTCCTTTTAGATGCTTAGCCTTATTCTGTATGACTTGCTTCTCTATTTCTTTGTCCCATGCTGGTCCCCACCGGCAATACTACTTGGTATCAGTGCTAATTTGCACAGACTAGATTCTCGATTCTCGGCCTCTTTGCCTTCTCAGCAAAATCGTGAAGTTCTATCTTTAATTCACAGCAGTAAAATCTTAATTTACTTCCCTGATTTTTCTTGTATTATTTTTGTCTGGGTGCATCAAGCTAAGCTAAACTAGAAGTACCCGAGGTGAGAGCGTCTTGTGATCCTCTCCGGGGGGGGGGGGGGGGGGCTGTACATTGTGGATGCACTTGTCCCACCACTGAGTGAGAGTTTTGCTGTTTTTGCGTGCTGAACGCCACCTCAAAATATTTCCCTATGACTCAGCACACATTCCCTCATTGTTATGTAGAGTACTTTTCCTGGGGAGGTCCCACCCAATCACCTTCCCATCCCAGGTAGGAGCTTCATGTCAGACCAAATTGGTGACAAATCCATGTTTATTGGGGTTACTGACAGGAGCAGGGGCAGCTCACCATAGCTTGGATGACAGCTTCCTGGGGGACCTAGATGGATCTCTCTCTCTCTCTCTCTCTCTCATTGATTGCTCTGGGATCCTCTAACTGAACTACCTCATCGATTGCTCTGGGATCCTCTAACTGAACTACCTCATTGACTGCTCTGGGATCCTCTAACTGAACTACCTGGCAGCTCAGCATCTCTCTGTGACTTCACTTGGTGGCCTCCTTCAGATTGCCTCTCTCTACTGAGCATTCTCCTGCTGTCCACCTTTTTGGCCAGAGCAGCTTCTACCTCCAGCCATTGCTTTTTATCCTGGAGGAAGCCCCACCCCCCAGCGTGTCAGTTTCAGGAGTCCCTGGAGTTGTTTACTGACTGAGACTGGGGAAAAGGTCAAGATGGTGTGGAAAGCCACACAACAATCATGACTGTTTTTGTTCTTGTTTCACAGAAGTGATTGCACATCCAGAATATTCTCCCACTGATCTTGGATACCACTATCTCAAGACCACTCAACTATTGTCCACCATTTGTACTGGAGCACTATCCTATGTCTCCTCATGTTCTTTTGTTTTTGTGTATCTCAGGACAGATGATTAGGAGAAGGTCTTTCACCTTGTCTGATTGTTTCCTGGGGTGAGTAGGGTTAGTGGTGTTTGGCCATTAACAATGATAGTCACCATTTAGTATACTGTCTTCCTTATAGCCACAGAGAAAAGCAAAGTATCTATGATGAATTTAAACTATGAACCCCATGGTTTTTTCAAGGAAGGAACTTTGAAATATAATGTTAGCGGTCCATGAAGAAGAAAGAGATTTTTGATTTCCTGAAGTAAACTAGCAGTTGGCTGGGGATCCTTCACGCCACTTTCTTTCAGGTATTGCCCGTGATTCACTGCCCACAAAGCCAAAATGTGCTGAGCCAGATGTGGTCCGAGCTGATCCTGCTCCTTTGGAGAGAGGAAGGAGTCAGCGCTGTCTTGCCACTCACAGAAGTCTTTGGTCAGAGAACTTCCTGCTCTGTAACTTGACTTCACGACTTTCTGGTGTAATGCTAAAGATGGAAGAGATGGAAAAAGCAAAGCAGGCAGAACCACCTGGAAGAATCAGCAATACTGAACTCAGGCAACCCTGGGCAGAACTAAAAAAAAAAGACCTACAAAATCCTTATCTAAGCACAGAGAAGAGATATCTTGGTCTGCGAAATACCGTTCAAAGTCACTTAGGAGCAAGATGTCCCTTATCCTGCTAGAGTTAAAACCTCTTTAGTACAGTAACTTGTATAAGTAAATGCATGATAGGGAGTCACACGTAAGATTTTAAATGTTTTTGATTACTGAAGATTTTTCAAAGATTAGTCAGAAACTCTACAAACATCCAGAAAGAAAAGGTGAATCTCTCAATTGGTGCTAACATAAAAACAATCTTCGTACTTGCTAGTGGGTAGGCCATTGAGGAAAACATCTTCCTCTGCAACCCATCGGCATTAATCCTCATCAGTCTCTCAGGTAGGAGGAAGACAGGCAGGGAAGAAGAAGGGTTATAATTAGGAAGAGGAGGGGCATGGGATTGGGGTTTAAGGTATGAACCTATAATAAATTCATCATATTCTTATATGAAATACAAAACCTTATATGAAATAAAAAACCCTTCGACTCAGAGGCATAAAATGTTTATTAAATGCCTGCTTTCTTCCTCATAAGAAACATGGATTGAAAATATCCCAGCTTCTTAATCTTTCTACCCACTACTTGCTATTGACATAAGAGATTCTTTTAGCCTCCTACACCATCAAGGTCAAGGGTCCCAGGAAGATAGCCAGAACCGATGTGGTTGTTTCTTGCAATGGACAAAGCAATGGGAGTTGGGAAATACTTCTCCAAACTCAAGAGCTGGAGTCATTTCAGGGTTTGTTTTTCCCTCTACTGAGGTTCTCAAGCCACAACCATAGTTATACTGAGAAGAAAACTGATATCAGAGCTAAATGGTCTGGGTTCTAACTTCAGCTGTTACTTACCAGCCATGAAACCTTAATAGCTACATCTTTAGGAGATGATACCCTTGATCTCTTCAACACACTAGTCTATTCACTGACCCCTCTGCAACAACCCTGTTGATTTTTCCAGTTATCTGGCACAGGGACTCCTTATACAGTTCCCTACAGAAACCACCAGGAGAAGCTGGTTAGTGCTAAATCCCTCTACTCCCAACCTCTCACTCTACGTTCATGGATCTGAAGACCAAGAGGCAGGGAGAGTTACAAGGGTTTACTAAATTGCAGAATGAGAGTCACGTCATATATTCAAACTACAAATCTGCTGAGTTCCTTTTATTCATGACAGAAAATGCAGCGCTCCAGAGCGGCAACGCAAGAAGAGGCGGGCAGCCCAACACAGCTGATCGCCAGCAGAGAGCTGGCCCCACAGAGGAGGTGAGGTTCCGGGAGCAACAGTTTTAGAAAGCACTTCGAGCAGCTGTCTTAACCTTCATCTCTACGCAGAAGCAATGCAGCCATGAAATACGAAGAAGAGGAGGAAGAGGAGAAGGAGGGGGGAGTGGGAGGAGGAGGAGGAGGAGGAAGGGGGGGGTGGGAGGAGGAGGAGCCTCATGCTGGAGTTACAGAGTAACAAGGTGCCGGGGAGACAGCTCAGTTGGTAAAGCACCTTCCACACAAGCGTGAGAACCTAAGTTTGGCTCGCCAGCACCCATATTAAAAGGAAAAAAAGAGGAAACTGTTACATATATCTATAACCCTGAAGAAGAGGAGGGTGGAGCCAGGCAGCCCCCCCCAGCACTTACTGATCAGTCTGTCTAGTTGATCAGGATGCTCACGTTCAAAGAGAAACTCTCAAAAGGTGAGGTGCAGGAGCGTGATCTATGAAGACACCCAACATCAATCTCTGGCCTCAGAGTACACACACTTGCACATGAGTCCACATGCATACATAAAAATTTACATACACACACACACACACACACACACAGAGACACACGCACGCACAAGTAGGGAGTTAGAATCATTTGGACAACAAAGAAACTTCATGCACAGCCAAAGATCAGTGAGGCCTGGGAAGACAAAATCTACTGATAATCCCATTGTCCCCCAGGGTTATGTCAGGGCCTGGCTTGTAGGCCGTGTGAGACTGAGACCCCGGGAGGGACCATGCCCCATTCGCCGGGCGAGAAAGCAGGCCAGTCTGTGCAGAATGCACAAGCTGCTTGGCGCCAGGCAGTCCGCTGTGGACGCCAGCTGTTGGGCGGTTGTGTCTGCACCTGGAGTTTCTAACACCATGAGAATTCAATGTTTCTAGGAGGGGAAGGAGGCCCCAGGCCGTGGAAAGCCAGCCCCACTATCTCACTGTTGAAGCACTCCAACAAGGGTTCAAGGTCATTTTCCAATGGTATGGTCCCTCTTAAGGCACTGCAATAAAAGCCGAATATCTTTCCAGTGTGCTAGAGGGCAAAAGGGAACCCTGTAAAGCAAAAGAAAGCCTCTATCATTGCAGATCATTAAATAATATAAAACCTGAGTCCAAGTGGTCTTCTTTAAATGTGGTGAATAAAATGCAATTGATGCTCATATTTTATTTTCTTCTCTGGCTACTTAAAAAAAAAAAAATTGTCCCAGGGTCGCATTCCATGAGAGCATTTCATTACCTGGTTGAATTTAAGTGACTTAATCGATGTAGTTAAGGCATTAAGTCTGCTGGTAAAACCAGAGTGACTCAGGCAAACCCATTCTCACACTGTTATTCTTTAACATGGACCGTGAGGCGCTCTGGACCGGGGATGCTGCGAAGCACACAGTTAGACACGCTCTGTGTCCCAGGGGCATCCAATCCCAGCAAGGTGGTTAGATGGTATTCATTGCAATTTGATGAACTTCATTTATCTAGACAGCCACTTATTTAGGATGAATTGGAGCCCACTGAATCATCTTCGTTCGGACGCCTCTCCTGTACTACGAGCCCGCAGCAGCTATTAAATGTGGGAAGATTTGGCGGCCATGACACCGTGCATGTATTATTCCTGCGCAATTCTCCAGCTGTGATGAATCTTGGGCATTATGGGCAGGTGCTGGGCGATAGTTGCTCTCACCTTTCTTCCCCTTTAGGTTTTTAAGTATGATATCGGTGCTGGCGGCCTCTGTTACTCATCTTCTTCAATAAAGAAGTTATCTGTCACTGGTGCTGCTCTATCCCCCATAGCACAATCATTCAATTCTTGAAGAAGAAAAAAATCACACAGGCTGAAAACCCTGGTACAAGACAAGGGTTCCCCTAGGCACTGAGCTCTCTGAAGCAGTGAGTTAATGAGGAGAGAAGAATTCTTTCTGAAACTGACACAGTCATTTTATGGCATTCTGTTCCTAATTGACAGTAGGCACGCCCCTAAACTACACATGGAGGATTTATTTGGGTTATTTACAAGGCCAAGGGAAGAAACATGCAAATAGAAAGACTTCCATAGAGAATGAATCCAATGATTGAGCAATTGTAAATTCTATTTATGGACTAGAGGCACTGAGTTTTCTTTCTTTTTCTTTTTTTTCATTCCCCAAGGCAGGTAATACATAAGATCTGAGGAAAGATCTTAGGACTGAAACTCTCCAAATTCTTGGCTGCTTTCTAAATTCATGGTTACAATACATATACCGAGTTTATGTTGTTTTTGATGAGGATGCTTCAAGTTTGGAAACTAAAAACTGAACAGTAAGACCTCAATCCAAAATGTCAGAGAAACTTTCGATCATCTTTTCAGAGTTGAAAAACAGCAAGGACAGAGTATCATACGGTCTTATCCAGAAAAATAGAATGAATTGACACAGACACACATATTCATCCCTATGTGTTAGATATTCATTAGATTCAACCCACCACAGATCACAAAAAAATTTTAAAAATTTCTAGGCTAAACCTATACAGATTATTTTTCTTCCCCTACTAGAATCCCCTGAACAATACAATGTGAAAGCTTTTCATGAGGAATTTGTAATGTATTCGGTATTACTATTAATCTAGAGATGACTTAAATTATATAGGAGAAAATGCAAAGGTTACACACAAATAGTACAATATTTTATGTAATAGACTTAAGAATCTGCAGATAATGATCTCTGTAGGGTTCCTGGGACCAATTCCTTGTGGATACCAAGAGATGAATGCATATTCCATGCACATAAAGTAATTTGAATCCTCGTAGGGAGTTGGCTATAGTTTGTGCCTATAATCTCAGCACTCTGGAGGTAGAGGTGGGAAGACTGCAAATTTGAAGCAAACTTGTATTGTCTAGGAAAACTTTGTCTGAAAAAGAAAGTAAGCAAGTGATAGAGACACAGAAGAGAAGAAAGGAAAGGAAAGGAAGGAAGGAAGGAAAGAAGGAAGGAAGGAAGGAAGGAAGGAGGAAGGAAGGAAGGAAGGAAGGAAGGAAGGGAGAGAAGGAAGGGAGGGAGGGAAGGGAGGGAGGAGGGGAGAAGAGAGAAGGGGAAACAAGAGAGAGAGAATGGAAAGGAGGAAGGGAAGGGGGAAGGAAGATGAAAGAAATAAAGGAAGAGAAGAGGAGACGAGAGAGGGAAAGAGAAGGAAATGGAAGGAAAGAGGGGAAGGGGAAGGGAAGGGAGGTGAGGGGAGGGGAGGGAAGAGGAGGAAAAAAAAGGTTAAGGGAAGGGAGAGGAGGGGATGGGAGAGGAGGGGAGGGGAAGGAAGGGAGGGGAGGAGAGGAAAAAAATTCACTTATATGCATTCATTTTGGCTGGTTGGTCTACAGCCTGCGAGGCAGGGTGGAAGGCAGAAGCTCAGGTAAGAATTTGTATATCACCATCTCACACCAGAATCCTCCCTCTGAGACACTTGTTCTTGCTGCCTGAAGCTGATAAGATGAGACCCTCTCATTGCTGAGCTCTCGCCTAACATAAGCTTCAGATGCTAATCACACCTGCAGAAAAACCTTGCAGCAATAGCCAGATAGGTGTTTGGACAAACAGTTGGGCATCATAACGTGGCTGAGGAGACAGATACGATGGTGTTCACACTACAAGCTGCATCGATGCCATTAAGTCGACACAAAACTATGAAAATCTGTATTCTATGAAAACATAGGGATCACGCAGACAATTTTGGCTATTTTAACTTATGCTAAAAGTTAATTGGATTTTGCTTATGTCGTGTTGGGGGATGATGTTAATTATTCTGCTGAAAAGAATATTTCTTATGTTTATGTGAACTCAGTATTGGCAAACTAGGACCCATAACTAACTTTGACCCACTGTTTGATCTTGCCTGGCTCATGAGTTAAGAATGATTTTTTTATATTCTAAGCAGCTTACATTGTAAATATTAATACTCAAAATGGTGAAAATGGAATTATTTATTTTATTAGTGTGATCAAAATATACACACATATTATGTGAATGCTTTTAAGAGATCATGATTTTTACCTCTTGATCCTTAACCTCTGAATTTCTTACTACCTGACCCTTAAAAAGAAAATTTGTCAACTTTTTATATAAACCAACACTTCGTCACTGGGAGAAGACAAAAATACCTTGTCTATGTAAATCTTTATTTAGCAAATTCCTAAGTCATTTCTTCATAGTTCCTTAAGCATTAGAAATAATCTTTAATGTAAAATCTTTACTGGATGGACTTACTTGCTGCCAAAAGTTCTGATATTTACTGAAAGAAACCTTATTTAAAGCTATAGAATCAAGCAGAGGGCAGATTTCTAAGGCCTGCCTTGATCTGGCTCTGTGTTCTCGGGGTCACGTCCTCCCTTACCTGGTCCCCTTCCTCCATTCACTCTAGCAGTGTGAGCATCATGTGGCATCTTAACTGTGTCCACTGGCTCCCAAGTCACCCTGTTAGTCATCGTGGCCTCTGTTTAGAACACAGTGCTCCCCAAAACTGGCTGCACCCCCATTCTGATGGTCTCATCAACGTGACCAGGGGAGACTGTCCACCTGTCTTCCCCAATCTTGCATCAACCCGCTGATGGATTTTTAACTTCCTGGAAGCTCTGTCTTCAGTTACCTTTTAGCAGTAGGCAGCCAGATGTTAGACACTAGGCATCTTGTCGCCTTGTTCATGACTGGATCTGGCTATCCACACACTGCAGAGCCCAGACGAGGTGCCCGGCCAATTCTTGTGGAGTTAGAGTGTCAACAGAGATCACTGGCGTCCCTCTTCCCAGTAGCTGCTCCTCCGTGGCCCCACTGAGATAAAGGTGATCCCCAAAGTATTAAACCTGACCATTCATTGAACTGGTCTACACTGAGCACCCTACGACACTGGACTGTTATGTTATGATGAACATCAACATCTTTGCCTTCAGAGAGCTCCCACAAACAACTCTTCAGGAAGAGAGGCATTGGATGGGATGCCGTAGTGCACTTAAGGTTATATTATTGAATATGATTTTCTTGTTCCAAGTGCTTCCTCAAACTGCTTTAATCCACTTTTTCAGCATTAAATTATTTGGTCATTCAGGTATGGTTTTCTGAAGAGGTCGGGTTTCAGCGCCCTGTCAGTTCCAACTGCAAGAAACTGTAAAGATTAGAGTTAAAAATGAAAGAAGAGACAGGAAAATTTGTGTCTTTAAAACTAAAAAAAAATTGCAAAATAGGGAAGTAGTTTTTTTAACACTTGAAAACATCGAACTTTGACTCAAATATAACCATCTAAAGATGTGTACAGTGATTTCCTGACTGCTCAGGTTCCCAGGGTTTAGAAATTACAGTTCGATTTTTGTTTAGGAAGGGTATTTAAAATGCATTCCTTTTATACTTACTGTAAAGCTTTTCCTTTATAGCTTAACCCTTCCTAGGGTCAGGGAAGTGGCTTGGTGGTAGTGTACCTGTCTAGCATGTGTAAGACCCTGTGTTCAATTCCAAGTAACACCAAAGCAAAAAACACACAAACAAAATGAATTTAAAACAGCATCCTTGGCACTGTATTTTTTAAAACTGCAAAACCCAGGGCCTGTATTCCAAGAAAAAGGATCGACAAAAACATCTTGGCCACGAATGAGGAATATTTCAAACAAGAATGCTAGAGAGAAGAGACCCTGGATGGCGTGCTGTGCTTTATCTGTTGCTTTTCTACGTGGCAAGAGTTATATTTTTAACTCAGCACAAGTGTGTTAAATAGAAAAAGTCTGGCCCTGCATGATACATCTTTCTGGATGCACCTGCCAATATCTCTGTCTCATGACCTTGCTTATTGGAATGAAGCTCTCTAAATGCGTGCACGTGCACACACACACACACACACACACACACACACACCACACACGCACACACGGGCGTGCACACACACAGTTACACTCTCGAATACACAGGAAACTTTGAGGCACACACACAGACACATTCGCATCCACATGCACACACATGAAGAAACTTTGAAGTTCTTTTATTTAATTACTCACTTCTTAATAACTTTACTAAGAACATTTATGTTCAAATGAAGATTTGAAATAATCTTGATATCTTATTTTACCTTTTAAAATATTTTTTCTGTCATTAAGACTGATGCCGATAGATGCATTATCTATCACTGAGGGGAGCATAGAAATGGGGCCCTATCTAGTCAATGACATCAACAATATTTAAGTTTCAGTAGAAGACTTTACATCCTTGAGCCTTAGTACCCTCAATGGGTGTATGGAAAGATCTTAACTGTGTCATCTCCAGCCTGCTTGCATCCAAACACAGGCTTTATCGTCAAGTTTCCTAGACGGGTAATAAAGAGCTTCCTCGTACTACAATAATCAGCTGACTTTAAGCAGCAGCTCCAAGAATGAATCAGAATGTTTTCAGAATTTTAGGCTGGAAACTGCATGCGTATGTCAAAGCACACAACACCGCACACTTCACGTGTGTGGTTGACTGGATGTTAACAACGCCCTTTAAAAACTCTGGTCAAAAGAAGACAGGGATGGCTGTTTAGCTTCTTATCCCAGTAGAATGAAATTAACATTTCGGGAGAGGAAAAGCAGAATGAAACCCTTTTCCAGGTGAGTACTGTTTGGACAAGTTAAAAATGAAAGAGTGTTTTAACAGACACTCTAGGACATATCAGTAAGTAACCTTGTCTATATGAGAAATGCTTCTGAGCTGAAGCTCTTGCTGGCTGAATTCAATTAATCTGTACCATTATTTACAAACATACAAACAAACAATTTTTCGATTCAGCTGGCATGTGGCTACACAACATGTCCAAAATAACTAGAGGGATGATCTTTGCCATCCACTGCCCGGGTGGGAGCTAACATCCAGAAATGCTACTACCAAACTGACAAAGAAAGAAAGCAGACTTAGCAGCAAAGCACAAACAAAGCATTACAGACAGAAACAACTTAGTGAAGCCAAAATGAAGCAAAACACATTTTTTTCCTCTGAATTCCACCGTGTAGAATTCCATCCAGGGTAGGCAGCTTGCAGGATGACCAAGCAGCTGCAGGAGCGGCTCAGAGATGGGAACCAAGAGAAGCATGAGAAAAGTAACGGGAACATTAGCGAGAAAGGGGCGTGGGGTTGGCCCGATAAACATTTACCATTTGTAGAATCCCTACAACAAAGTCAGGGATCGTGTGCCAAGGCTGTAATATAGGAAGGAACGTGGAGAAAAACATCAGCATTGCAGAGCCAGATGAATATCAAGGAGATCGCAGACAATTATTTCTATTTACTTTAAATTACAAGGAAAAAGGGTCTTAGTGATTCCTTTCTTCCTTTCTGAGAAAGAAAACTTAAACCAAATGAAAAGTTGGACCAGTTCTTAGCAATTCTTTGTGTGTGTGTGTGTGTGTGTGTGTGTGTGTGTGTGTGTGTCACATTTACTTCCAGAACTTCTTTTGTGGGCTAGAGAGAGAGCTCAGGGGCTAAAGCCATTGCCTTGAAAGCCAAAGGAACGGAGTTCAGATCATGAGATCCCGTGTAAGAATGCCAGGTTGAAATGGTGTCAGCCTGTAATTCCAGCCATGGAAGTAAGAGCCTGGGAAAACCTAGAGCAAACCAGTAAGAAAATAAAGCAATCCAGGATGATTTCTGAAGTCACTCTGGGCCTGCACTTTTCTTTCCTTTTGCATGTGCAGTCCGTTAAGCTTTGTTTGGGCCTCCTGAACTAACTGGTTGCCTGATACTTGCTATTGGCTAGATCCTGACTGATAGATCAGTGGGCATACCATCAAGAAACATATTCCCCAATCCCCCCAACCACCCTGTGTCTCTCACGAATGTGGGGTGCCTTTTAAGATCTTGCCTTCCATGGCAAATTAATGATGGGCTGAATCCTGTGCAGTTGCTATCCAAGTTGACTCAGCTGTGTAGAAGCTCTGTCATGTCCAGAAGACACTAGATGACTGCACCATTTCTCAGGTGCTTACGTTCTTACCATGACCGCCTCCACCATGTTCTCTGACTAATTAGATGTCCTGTTTAGGCCAGAGCAGCGCATAGTCACTTATTCTCTGAACTTGGACCAGTTGTGATTTTCTGCATTAAACATTGCATTAAAAAAGAAAGTTTCTAAGAAGAGTGCCAATAGCTACTCTAATCCACAGGTATAATAAGTGTTTAGATGGCCTTTTGGTATCCTGTCCTTATAGCCAAATCTTAGTAATATTGCCCCTCCTTCTCGGATAGGTGGCCTCCCTTCTTGACCTGGCTTGAAGTACTAGGTATATACTACCTGCTGAAAAGTAGGTTTTAAATCCAATCAGAAAACATTTGGTTGCCCCGATAATATTCATGCCACTGTTGCACTGATAGTCACCTGCTGACAGGGTGTTGTTATTGAAGCTTGCAGCTCTTATAACTAGGTGAGACTGTTGGTTGCTTTTTTTCCTCAGGAACACCTTGCACAGCACCTTCTGGTACCATGAAAGTTTTGCCAGTGAGGAAGAAACTTCCAGATCAGATTCAGCTTTTTTTTTCTTTATTAACATGTCTTGTAGTCAACATGTGGGATGTTTTCAACAATAAGGTCTATGGTACAGTTCAAGGGGGAAACCAAGAACAATGACAAAAAAAAACCCTGTACTATGTCAGGAGAAGTTAGAGATTTCTATGATTAATGGCTTATCAGGAGGCATTACAAATTTGGTCCTAGGAATTTGCTTATTTGTTTCTTGACTTCTGTTTAGGAACATCTCAGAATAGTTTCTGTTGTCCCTTATTTTCCTTACTCTGTTTCCCATTTACACTGTATGTCAATGTTGAATTTTTTTTAATAAGACCAACAATCAAAAAGTGAGACATCATGAAATTAAAAAGCTTCTGCTCAACTGTCAATTGAGTGAAAAGGAAACTCATACAACGGGAGAAAAAATTTGCTATCTGTGTGTTGAATGATTAATTTCCAGAGTATACAAAGAACACAAAAAATTAAACATCAAGAAAATGAACAACCCAATTAAAATGTAAACTTTGGAACTAAAGAAAGACTTTTCAAACGAAGAAATTCAAATGGCTAAGAAATTCCTTTAAAAAGTATTCAACTTCCTTAGCCATCAGGGAAATGTAAATTAAAACTACTTTGAGATTTCATCTTACCCCAGGCAGAATGGCTAAAATTAAGAACACAAATAATATCAAATGCTGGCAAGAATATGGAGAAAAGGGAACCCTTATTCACTGTTGGTGAGCATGTAAACTGGTACGGCCAATTTAGAAACTATCATGGGATTTCCTAAAAAAAAAAAAAAACTAAAAATTGAACTACCATGTGATCTGGCTATTATATTTCTGGACACATTCTCAAAGGACTTAACATCTTAATATAGAGACACCAGTATATCCATGTTCACTGCAGGGGTCTATTCTCAATAGCCAGGAATTGGAATTATCCTAATGTCTATCAACTGATGAATGGATAATGAAAATGTGGTGCATATCCACAATGGAATATTATTCAGCTATCAAGAAAAAGGAAATTATGACATTCGCTGGTAAGTAGATGGAACTGGAAAATATTATATTGAATGAGGTATTCCAGACACAGAAAGACAAACATATCAGGTTCTGTCTTATATAGAGATACTAACTTTGAACCTTCAATTTGTGTACTTAGCTAGGAATATCTGCAGCAGCCAGAAAACATGAAAGTGACAGAAGACTTTAAAGGAGGAGTTGTAAAAGACCATACGTGGAAAGATAGTAGAAAGGGGAATATTGTAAGGAAAGGTTTAAGGCGGGATGATGGGGTAGGAGTTCAGGAAAGTCAGGAAACAACAAGTAAGAATCTAAACTACAGTCAGACAGAAATGCATAAGTTTAGCAATTCTTTTATATTTGTGGCACCCAAGCAAGCCACTGAATTACACAAATATTTGCAAATGTGCATACCTCACATAAGAGAATTTCACAAACGAGAGAAAGAAAAACCCAGTGGTATATTAGTCAGGGTTTCTAGCAGAACAGAAGCAATGCAGTGACTCTATGCAAAGGAGGATTTATCAGACTGGCTCTGAGATAAGGTTTAGATAAGCCAGCCATGGTTGCTGGTAGCTGCTCAATCTGTAAGACTGGTACCTCAATCTTAGCAGCTCCACGGTGGTGCTGAAAGCCTGTAGGCTTCCGAAAGATCATTCTACATTGGAAGGTTCCGAGAGATGCCAGTCTTCAGTCTACATTGGAAGGAAGACGATTCTGCCATCAGCAGAGAATGAGAGCAGCGGTGGCCACCAAGAGGGAAGACTGGATTGCTAGCGTGAGGAAAAGACAAGGACAAAAGCAAAAGCTCCCCCTTGTGAACCTTCTTTTTCAGGGATACTACCAGGAAGGGCCACCCACCTTCAGGGTGGGTGTAATCCCCTATAAGTGTGACACATAGGTGGCTTGGTATTTCCAAGTCCAGCCAAGTTAACAACCAAGATGACAGTTCAATTAAAGTGTATTGATCATTTTTCTGTGACTATAACAAAGAATTGAAACTCTAGTCTTTACACAGAAAAGATGTTTATTTAGTTCACAGGAGTGGGGTTCAAAGGCATGGCTTTGATGAGACCTTCGTGGCAGATGAAATCAGAGTGACATTAGAGGGGGAGGCCCGGCCTCCCAATTATCTTTTATCATAACTCATTTCCATAGAACTTCCAAAGAACCCCTAAGAACTACTTAATCTTTTCTGACTTTGTGGACCCCACACTACACTGAGGACCGGGTTTCCACCACCTGAATCAACTGTAACAAGCTGTTGCAAGTAAGAACATAAACCTGTAATTCTCTTACATTTGGTCCAAAAGGCCAGAGGTGCTTTTCATAATAGTTTCTTAGTAGACCACTTAGCATTTCCTTTCTCCACACTACCATGGAATGCTCTAGAGCATATCTGCATATTACGATCAGGCCCCAACTTTCTCTATCTGTTTCCATTCCATATCAGCAACAGGAAAGGCAAGAGATGGGCCTGGTCAATGCCAATGCAATGGAGAAATGCCTTTAGTTATTATTACCAGAGTAAATGAAGAAACCGCACACCAGATGGGTGTACATTATCTATCCAACTAAAAAAGTGTCTTGTTAACAGAGATAAATGGGATGAAATGGCAGAACATTTTCTTGCAATTTTAAAAAATAATAGCAGCAATATTTCAGGGGATAATTTTGGCATTTTTTTTCAAGGTTTCTGTTAAAAACCACATTTGATATTGATAGATACATTCTTAAAGTGTTCATTGGCACATTCATAAATATGTGAAGTTGAAAGGGGATTTTTTTAAAAGTCCCAACTATAATAATCTCTTGGAGGCTTGAAGACATGATACAAATGACCTGCTGTATGGATCGGGTCCAAAGTGTTTTACTCCCTCCTGAATCCCTAGTGGGGAAACAAGGCAGAGAGGGGTGGGAGTGGGAGGGAGAGGCAGCCATGAGGTGCAATGAGCCTGGCTCTGCCTATGACCTTGAATGTGTCAAATGGTGTGGAATCACAGTTTTTAAGTCTCTAGGATGTACATAAATCTAATCACATAAGATTGCTACTCAGATCCGTGTGTGTGTGTGTGTGTGTGTTTGTGTACCTGTTTAAGTATGTGTGGGTGGGGGCTGGAGAGGTGGCTCAGGGGTTAAGCTTCTGCCTTGTAGGCGGAAGGTCCTGAGTTCGGATCCTAGACCCCACGTATAGACGCCAGGCAGAAGTGGGGGCCGCCTGCGTTTCTGATCCTGGTAGGGCGGAGCCTGTGAATCCTGGGGCAGATAAACAAGGAGGAGGTGGAGGCGAGGCGTCCATGGTGGTTCCCAAATTCATCTGTGGTTCTACACACACATGCGCACACACATACATGCACAATTGAATAAATAAACAATAAAAAAAATTTTTTTTAAAAAGTATGTGTGGATGTGCATGCATGTATTTTATATATGCACAGGGAGACCAGAGAACAATATGGTGGGGTCACATCTTACTTTTGAGACAGACCTCAACAATTAGACCAGACTGGCTGGCCAGGGGGCCCCTGGGATCTACCTGTCTCCCTAACACTGAGATTACCAATATACACAGACATAACTGGTTCTTTCAGGTGGCTTCTGAGAATTGAACTCAAGACCCTGAGCTTGCAAGTTCAGCTCTTTGCCACTGAGCCTTCTCTCTAGCCCCTGCTATGAATGTCTACAAGACGCTGTAATTATCCAGTCTGGTACAATGTGAATTGCCATCAAAGTGTCCATATCTCATTAATCGTTCAGAGCTATGGAAGGGTTTTCTTTGTATAACATTGCTTTTAATATTCCATAACGGGATATTTGCTTTCTTCCAATATTATGGGCACATTGTTCTACTTGGGATAAGAAGTGAAACAAGACTGCTGGCATACATACTTAACAAATTGTTTCCCCCTTCTGTAGTCCTTGGCCTACTTAAATCTATGGTAGAGCTAAAGTTAAAACCCATTATGAATATAAAACCATTGCCTTCATTTGCATTTGGCCATATCTGTAGGCAAAAGAGGTTATTTACTAGAAGAAAAATACAATTAATTTCTGAGATGTTTTATTTTATTTGGAAAGCTTCCCTTCTCCAGGAACATAACAATGACTTACTGATTTATAAAGTGTTATTCTTTAGAAGCAGTCAAAATACTTTCTATATACAATTATGATACCTTGTATTTCTAATCTCAGCAGTACCTTCGCCAGAACATAAAAAGGGCCTTGAAGAAGCTTTGAGTGTTATTTTTCCTTCCTCTTCTTCTTCTTCTTCGTGTCACCTCAATTGCCCTTGGAGGCATGCAGGAGCCTGCAGTGGGTTGTAATCTTTCCATTTAGCATGTGGTTAGTTGGGTTTGTTTAATTACTCACTGCACTGAAGATTACGAGTGACGTATTAGCTTAGAGAGCTCAGAAGATATGGCCACACTGTGTGCCCCACATCGCAGGGATGAAAGGCAAGTGAAGGGCTCATGTCTGGAATGGATGCCCAGCTCCGTGGAGTCTGGGCATGGTGTAGGAGTTCCATTGAACTTGGAGGGGCAAGTGTCAAGTGCAAATCGGCAGACCTCCTTCAAGCAATACTTGAAGAAGAGGAGGGAGCCCGGCTCTGCCTCCACAGTGTGGTTTCTGTCATGACCCCTTTACAAGCCTTCTTTTCAGCTGAGGTGGTAGCTTGCTTGGGCCTGGTAGACTTACCACCTGGAAAAGATCATTGCAGTGTGCCAACCGCCTCTGAAGGCAGCTGCCTCCCGTGGATAGTCTCGGAGAACTCTGTGTCCAGCAGGCCTAAACTGATTGCTCTTCCCTTTGACTGGAAAGTTCTTACTGGTTCCCTTTCCTTCTCTGCTCTGATCCTGCCCTCTGGCTTAGAACTGCCATGTTTGGACATCGCCTGGATGCTTCCTCCTTTCAGAACCAATCCCTGGCACTTCTGAGTCTGGGTTGGCATTTCAGTGCAGGCTGAGGGTGATACAGTCTCCCTCTTGTGGCCAAAGCCCCAAACTGTGAATCTGGTTTTCCACCTGCTTCTCTAGAAATAGAACATGAGGAATAAAGTAATGACGCCAGAGGCAGGCGGCCGTGATGCTTAGCAGGAGCTCCTGCTGCCCTTACTTTGTGGCCTTGGCTGTGCCCATTGGTAAATGTCATCTAGAGCCACCTGCCTTGCCGCCAGACTCATACCTTCACCGAGGTATTTATTTACTCAGCTCAATTTTCTCTGAAGCAAGATGGAAATAGTAATCTGATAAAATCCTCATTACTGGAATAAATGCATAATGGCTTTACCTCTGCAGCCGCACTTCACTTTGACAGCCCGACTTAATAATTTACCTCACTTCTGTGGGTTTTAATGTCTTTATCAATAGCATTTCAGTGAACTTGCTCAGAAGGACGAAGAGAGGCAACAGGTCTGGGGGCCACAGTGGGGGACGCCCACTCCTGCACTGTCTGTTCTGGAAGGCTCCCTAGCACAGTAGAGAAGGAGATGAACTTGACTTTCATTCCTGGAACTGAGAAGATCTCTAGTGACCAAGATAACTCTCCTAACAAGCCACTGAATTCGATCAAATGAACGTCTGATTCTTCCATTTCATAGGGAAGGAAATTTGGGCACAGGAGAAAGTTATGGTTTATGTGAAGCCAATTCAGTCGCTTTTAACCCCAGGTCTCCTCTGCTACTCACATCCAGGAAGGTGGGAGGATGTGGAATGAACTCGGTGGGCACCCACTTTTCCCACCTAAATACTCCCAGCTTCCTTGCTGGGAAAGGGAGGGGAAGAGAGCTAGCAGATTGCAGCCCGCAGTCTTCTGCTTGCTTGGACTGATTCTTTCCCCTTCCACCACTTTCTGCTTCTACTTCCTCTGCCTCTCCCCTCTCCATCTCTCCTTTTCCAAGCCCCCCCCCCGCCCCATTCCCTGATTCCCCTCTCTCTCTCTACCCATCCTGGATATGTCCTTTCTCCTGCCTATCCTTTCCCTTATTTTTCTGTTTCCGTTCTCCTCTCCCCATGTCTCTCCCCTTTCCCTGCCTGTTCCTTCTCCTTCCTTTCTTCTACCTTTCCCACCACACTGGCTGGCTATCAGCTCCTTCCCATATCATCCTTGTTATGTACTGAGAAGTGCCCTGGTAGGTAGCACTTCCAAAGGGGTTTCACTTACCAGCGAGAAAGAAATAACAAGATCAAAATGAAAGTGGTTCTGGGACCCGCTTTGATCCCCAAGAAGAGATGCAAATTTGGGGTCTAAGAATGCATTTAGTCAACCATGCAAATTAGCGCTTGCTTCCTAGCCTGGGACTCTGAAAGAAACCAGAAGGAGAATCAGGAGCAATTCCTATTATTCCTGGTTTTCCTTTCCTTGACTTTTGGATATGCTTCAGTTGATATTTGCTTCTGCAGATGCCTATAGCTGGTGGTGACTGTTTCCCTAATCTGGATATTAGAAAACAGAGGTGAAAAAAATAGAGAGGTTAGATGAAGGAATAAAATAGAAATGAATAGTACAACACACAAACAACCCACATGCACTCCTGAGAATGGTGTAATTGTAATTCCACCCTAATCAAGGCTACATCTCACAATCTTCCTCCTCACTCCCTCCCTCCCTCCCTCCCTCCCTTTCTCTCTCCCTCCCTCCCTCCTTCCCTTCCTATATCGCTCCATCCCTCCCTCCCTTCCATCTTTCCATCCTTAGTTTTTTTGTTTCTTTTTTTCTTCATTCTTTTTAAGACCACCATTGATAACCATTGCTTATGCCTAGAAGGGTCTGGACACCTGATTCAGTAATATGTGTTCTTCATAACAGCACATGTCTCACTCTGACAAGGGCAACGATCGCCGTTCATTACCTACAGTTCTAACTGGATCAGAACTATTGGGTCTTGTTCACTTCTACCTCCTCAGTGGAGATTCCATTTCCCAATTATTGGAGATAGTGAGTCAAATAAAAGCAAATGCTGCTGAAGAAAACCACATGAAAAGAGTCTCTCAATATCTGAGAAAGCCAGGGATTGATTGAAACTAAGTAGCTGGAAATACATCTCCACCCATGTCTTCAGCGACAAAGACAGCGTTGACTTCAGCCACAAAGACCCTGGTAGGGGTAGAGGCGAGGCCCGAGTGGGTGGGAGCTTGGAGCAGAGCACGGAAGAGAGGAAATTCACTGAAGTAAAGAAAGAGAATCAATAGGTAGCTGGAATTTCCTCTGCAATTTCACGTTGTCAGGCCAGCATCTTGCACATCCACCCAGATTGAGCACATTGCTATTACAGAAGCAAAGCTTTCTTCTCGAATAGATTAAAGAGCTAATAGGTGAAGCCAGCTGCAAGCAGCATCTGGCTTTTATTTTCGCTTCGAAGCAGGAGTCCTTGCAGAAGTGGGAAAATACAGGTTCCAGAGATCTCAGGGGATTGGAGCATAAGAGAGGGTTTCCATAGCCTCGCAGGCTACAAACTGTTCTAACCTCAAAGAATCCTTCCAACAATGTCTACAGTAGCTTCCTCTTCTGAAGCATTGCTCCCACTGAGAGACCTGGTGAAGCAAAGCCTAGCTTTCCTTCAAAACATGTCATAGCTTTTTGCCATATATTTTATTAAGATCCCGGGCAGGCATGTTGGATGATCCGGTATCTCTGCTGTCTTGAAGGAATGGAAGAACAAGTTCTCAGGCAACTGACTGCCTAGGCAAATGGTTTGAAATGGTAAACACACCAAATGGTTTAGCTGGGGTTTTGGTGGGGGGGGGGGTGTCACACGGGAGATTTGCAAAATCTTTCAGCATTTCTTTGAAAAAGGTCAGGCATCAATACATAGTATGAATGAGGGGGTGGCCCAGAGAAAGAGAAATTATTCTGGACAGGATTTACTAAGCATCCAAACATGTCAAGCAACTCCACTTCTGTCTCTCAAAGAAGCCCTGTTGTTCCAGTTTCATAGAGGGAACCGTCTCTGGCACCCTTGGCTGCAAGCTTGGGACTTGAACTCAATTATTTTTGATCCTCTAAACTCATGAATCACAGAAAATATATCCACAGTGTCTCCTCAAAGTCTTTTTGGAGGGAGGTGTGTGTATGTGTGTGTGTGTGTGTGTGTGTGTGTGTGTGTGTGTGTGTGTATGTGCGCTATTTAGCACAGACTCCTCTCCAACTGGCTGTGTAGCCAATGATGACCTTGAACCTTTGATCCTCTTGCTTCTACCTCTGGCAGGCTGGGATTCCAGATGTGCAGTATTATGCTCAGTGAATTCAGTATTAGGGATCAATCCCAGCGCTTCATGGATGCTATCAAGAGCTTAGCAAGCTGAACTACATCCTCAGCTTTCCACAGTCCATTTTTAAAGAGCAGAAATTCCTGGGATAAAAGGAGTATATGTGCTGGGGGTTTCCATGGTTTAACATAGTCATGATTTTTCATGCTGTTCTGATTGTGGTACAAATAAGAGATGAATCTCACCTTATGTTCCTGTATATATATACCTATTTTATGTTTACAGTTATGCATTTGTAATTAAAAGCAATAATGTCTCTTATAGTATAATGAATTCTGATATATTCTAAGGTAAATTCAGGTCCTGTTCTGCATGATAGTTATGAATGGTCACTATGAAGGTAACTATCTGAGATTGTATTAGAATGCAGATGCTTACCAGTCTTATAGATTTGGCAAAGCTATTTCACCTATAACAATAGTCATAGTCTTCTAAGAAATGTTATAAAGATGAAATGAATGCTACATGAAAATCACTGGTATTGAAAAGGTACCCAAAAAATATTAATCCTTATTCTTTTAGGTGCTTAACACAATGCCAGAAAAAACCTGAGAAACTTTACAATAACTGGCACAAAAAAGTGTTTGCTACTTGTATTTGTATGTACTTATTATATCCATGAAGTAAAAGAAAACATAATTGAAGTTATGGTAAAAAATTTTTAAAAACATAGACAATATTTAAATAAAAGGAAAAATAGAACACTTTTTAAAAACTGAGATCATCAACTTAGTCATTTCTTTTTGTAATTCAATATAAAATAATATGATTTATGTGTTTTGGGTTCTCTTACTTTAGACTATTACTCCATGAGACTGTGAACCCTTTTAAGGCTGACACTGTGTCTATTAATCCAGTACGTATTTTCTGGCCTGCAGCCACATCTTCTGCATAGAAGTCACTCACATTACTACTTACTGAATGGAGGAACAAATGAATGGGCCTGCATTATCAGTTTATTTGTATTCATATGTCAGAGTCATTTTTCAATTTGGTAGAAAGTAGTCTCGCGGACTATCGGCTGTCAGTGAACAGAACAAATCTCTCCCCCCAGATTCACTCATTTTTAAAAGTCATGTTGGCATCCACACAATCTATATTTATTGAGTACTTACTCTCTGCCTTTCCAAGCCCAAAAGAAAAAGGCAGACATGGAGACATTTCTTCTTTCTTTAAAGAGCGCCTCATTCTGGGATTGCATTGTCTCTTGAGAAATCAAGGTGCACTGGGGAGAAACAATCCCAAGAGAAAATGAAGCTGCAATGGCCAGACTAGAGCTGGTAGAGATGAAATAAACTCCACAGTGACCAAGCTAGAGCTGGTAGCACATGAATTCCCACTTTGTCCTCTAGCCCGAAGAAGGAGAGAAATGGAATCACACAACTTCAACCAACTCTCTTATTTGTTGGGGTTATGGGTGTGAATTTTATTTTGTTTTTGCATTTCTTCTAATGATGTGAGAAATTGTGCAAGAAACCAGAGTAGGAGAGAAGGACTGAAATCCAAGAGGGAAAAGACCTCTGCTACTGTAAGGCATTGTTTTTTGCTGATCTTTCCTGCTTTCTCCCATGTCCCATGAACGTGGTGCCCTTAGCAGCTCTCAATTCCATCTCCTATAAAGATGGAATTCTCCAGAGTACGCAGAGATCTTGACTCAAGGCGGAGTCATCCTGATTCATCCCTGTACGTGGGAGATGGTAAGAGGCGTGTGTGAGGGACAAGCCAGATGTGCAGCCGTGCGGAATGCCTGCTGCGTACCCAGGGCTGGCAGAGCAAGGCACGAGGAGAAGTCAAAAGACCAAGTCCCTAGGCTAAGCTTCCCAACTTTCTACTGGGAGAGAATCGGCACAACACAAAATGTACACATCCCTGAAGGGAAGACCTGCTCTATGTTTGTCAGTGATTCCACAGACCTCGTCTACAATGAGAGCAGGTGGATTCCAAAGTCAGCATCTGGAGGTAGAGAAGCTCAAACCTTAGCATTCGACAGATGCAGGTGTGATCTCTGCCATTTCCTAATGTATGATTCTGTGAACTGTGATCGCGTATTAACTCCCATTCAGTACGGTCCCTTTCTTTTCAGTATGTGAACAAATAGGGCACGGGACACAATGCCCACGGCTTTTTGGAAGGGGACTTATGAGTATCCCCAATTCAAGTAAACTCTTCAAATCCCTTTCTCTTTCTTGGTCAGCTGATCTTAGGTGTTTTCTTCAATGACTTTTGGTTAATAATAACTCCTGGTATCATAGTAAAGGGAGCCAGTTTTGGATCCTAAAATAAATGAACAAAAATCACAATCTCGACAGGATGGGGTCCGCATGCACTGAATCGATACAGTGAGGTTAAAAGCTGTGAAGCAGTGTGCAAGGTTCACATCACAGAAAGTAGAAGGATGACACACTTTTTGGCACATCTTGAGGTAGTTCAAGTTGTAAAATACACTCACCATCTGACACCAAGTGAATAATCTTTATAAACTATAGTTTTAAAATTTAGATGTGATCTACATGATCCATAAGGTTTGAGATATTTCACACAGTTTCAGATGCATTAAAAATAGCTCAGCACCACCTTCAATATATTTTCTTCCTCTAAACTGCGTATTAGGGCCTAGATGTGGGGTGAAGTCATTTTCCTGCATACTGAATATGCTTTCCTATTTCTAAAAGTACTTTAATTTCACATTGCTTCATTGAACACTAATATGTCCCACCCTTTTTAATCGTGAGCCTTTTTTACTTTGTGAAGCATTGATCATTTCTGTCATTGGATCCCCAGATCTTTCAACTCCTAAAATAGTAACTTCCCTCCTCGAGCTAAGAAAACCATCAACAGCCATTACTGACCATAGCAATGCTTATTCTGTCCAGATCTCCAGAGAGCAAGCTCCCTCTCACTTGTTCCTAAATTTCATCTGACGTGTGATTCCAATTTAGTTGGAATTATGAAATGTCCCTTCAAATTACATAAACCACAGCAGTTCTCATATTATCTGCAGGATGACGATATATCCCATTAGCCCTGAGCTACAGATTTCAATAAAGTCTAGAGTCATCTATAATGGCCCCATGATCGGTACTACTGCCCTTGATCACTCTGAGAAAGTCTATTAATGGAAAGGAAGCACCAGCAATCAATAGATGGTGTTTACTTAAAAAAAAAAAAAACTCCTGTCACTTGTGGATGGTACCAACTGGACTATAAACACTTGCTCACCTGGCGTGAGTTCAAACCTGAAAAAGAGAAACTTAGGGGAAAATGCCACCACGTAACTTAGAGGAAAGTGCTACCACATGCAGGGAGGAACATAGGAGGGCATAAAACTCTATGATATGAGACTCCATGTTCTTCAAGGAAATGAGTGAGCTGAAATGCCAGAAGTGAACGGTTAGCTGGAGAAGTGGACATTGGCATGTGGGTGTAGATAAGGAGGGACGTCTCCTGTGTCCACCCTCCTGCAGCTGGGAGCATGCTCGTTTGTGTCATGCAACCCTTTCTAAAACTCCATGAAGGGACTTAATAGTGGCTCAGTGGTTAAAGTAAACCAAAGGGCCTATGTTTTGATCCCCAGATCTCATGTAAAAGTGTCAGGTAGAAATGACAGCAGCTTGCCATTCTGTCCCTGGAAGGCAGAACCTGGGAAACCCCAGAGCGAAGCAATAAGGAAGCAGAGCGATCCAGGAGGATTCCCAATGTCACCTCGCAGCCTCTCCAGGCACACACATTCCAGTGCCTTTTTGTACATACAGTACTACACCCCCCCACACACACACAAAAACAACTGTGCAGATAGTATTGGCTTAATTAAAAAAATAAAAATAAAAATAACTCCGTGACTCCAGATTCGCAATGTTGACAGACTCTACCAAGAGCACACAGCTCGGGGTGGAGTAGCGGGAATGGAATCTGTCCGGCTGCAGAATCCCCAGTCCATGCTGGCGACTGGACTGAAAGGCAGATATATAAAGTATCGGCAATGTATGATCTCAAACACAAGTCCAGAGAAAAAAGGTTTTAGTTAAATTTTTAATTCAATTCCATTTTTTCTTGTTTTTTGTGTATGTGTGTGTGTGATGTTTATTATGTGTACTTACGAATGTGATGGGTGGCTGTTTATGGACTTATGTAGGCACACAGGAGCCACGATGTGCACGGCGGAGGATGGGACCATCCTCTACTGTTGTTCCTTGTTTTTCTACCTTGCTTAAGCAGTTCTCTTCATATATAATATAAGTCAGGCTGGTTAGCTAGTGAGCTACTGGAGATTCCCACATCTCACTCTTCCATTTCCTGTGTGTTTATGCAGTCATTATCACAGTTGTACCACGGTGCCTGACTTTTACCTGGGATCTGGGAATCCAAACTCAGATGGCCAGAGTTAGCTAGAAGACGGTTTATTTGATGTAATTGTTGCTATTGCTCTTTTATTAAAAAGCTATCTTACAAGATAATGTAATCTAAATAAAAAAGTTCAATGATTTCATGCCAATATTATTTATAAGAGGACAGAATTAAAGTAGGTGAAATATTACTTACCCAGGACAAGGAAAAGCAAAACATCATCATCATATTTCATATAGACTTAAGGGGACATTCTAGAAAGGCAGACTATTAAGAAGAATAACTGCATGGTTGGTCTTGATAGGTACTGAAAACAGCCACACAAATAGATGTTAAGAAGATTGGCCTCTGCTTTGTCTGTTTGAACACATTTTTTTTTGTTAGTCTTTATTGAAAATATCAAAGCACAAAATTTTTGCTGTATTTGGTGACTTAAAATTTACTGAGGAAACCTACTGGACAGCAAACACCCAAAACTACTTTGGAAGAATATATTACCCCCCAAATTTTATTGTCCTTCTTCCAAATCTGATTTTCCTCTTTTTTAAAAACCAGTTGGCTCTAGCTTAGGAACATTATATTCTTTAAAAAAAAATAAATTCATCAAGGATAGTTTCGCAGTTCCAAGCACTAGGTTTGTCAGACAGAGGGCTTGCCAGCAGTCATCAGAAAAAAATGAAAATGGATCGTTCACTCAACGCTCCTATGATAGATGCTAGCCCACGTCTTCTAGGTATATAACCAACACGACGTTGCCTGGTTTTATTCAGACGCAAGAAAAGTCAGGTTGCAGTGGTGATAAAAACAAGTAGTGATAGGTTAAACCCAAATACCAAGAAGTAACCCTGTCTCCATCCATCTTAGATCATGTTAAAAATTCACATGGCCATTCTAGCCTCTAGCTCCCTCTCAGGTTTTATCTTTTCATTTCATAACAGAAGGAATAAGGGCTGGAGAGATGGCTCAGGGGTTAAGACTCGGCCTTGCAAGCAGAAGGTGCCAAGTTTGGACCCCACGTAAAAATGCCAGGTGGAAACTACCGTGGCCTGAACTTCTGGCCCTGGTTGGGAGGAGCTTAGGAAAGCCCAACACAAAGCAAAAAGGAAGTAGAAGCTATCCGGAGTGATTGCCAAAGTTGTCATTGATCTTCCACAGGGGCACATAGTATCCTCTGATATACACACAAATACATAAATAAACTAACAAAGTTTTTTAAAAGAGAGGAAATATAGGTAGACCTCTACCAAGCCAACCTGCTCTGAAAAGAATTCTCTCTATGTCTCTTCAGGAGATCTGTTCCTTGAGATATGAACAGAAAGTAGATTCATCAGCCTTAATAGATTTAACATAAGGATCTAGGGATCTCCTTGGGCTGAATTGCCAAGTAGAGTCTCTAGAAATGCCCTTAACACACACCCCTCGAATCGTTGGCCATCCTCCCTCTGTTTCCCAAGCCTTGAGACTATTCCTTGCGGCAGGCATTTCTTGTTCTCTTCCGGGATTCATTTCTCTCTTTTCCCTTCCTTTCTTTCCATCTCCTCCTTCCTCTTAACCATAGGTATCACTTGCTTCTCCACATTGTCAACCTGTGTTTTATTCTACACATCCTTGCTTGACTTTTTCCCAGCCTTTGCCTGGGCATCTATTTTATAAAGTTCATTCTCACTGATATTTTTTCCCCATGTGTACCTCAACTTGGGATTTCTTCCAAAGCTAATTTTCAGCTTTTGGAAAAAAAAAAAAACACTTATAGGAAGCGAGGTAAGCTTGGAAAGCAAGTCTTGACATTCAAAGCATCCTGGAACATTCACCCCCCCAACAGAGCTCTTATTCCCGAGATGTTTGCATTTCTCTTCTTGTTAGCAGAACACTAGGGTAGAGAAAAGAAGGACACAATATGCTTGCTCATAATGGTCTTATGTTCAGGAGCAGCCTGTTTGTTTATAGATAGGGCCCTTGGGGTGGTTACCATTGGCTGTTGCTCGGGAAGCTTCACACCACCAGCAGCAGGGAGTCACTCCTCCCTTCCCACACACAGCTCTCCCTGCTTCCCTTTGTCCAAACCCTTGTTACCAGGAGACAGCAGAAAACCAAAATGCTATGTAGACTTCTTTGTCGGTGACCAAGCTCCTTGGCGGTCCTTAAGCTTGTGTTGCAGAACTAATTCAGCCACTCACCTTCATTTCTAAACACCTTTGCTCTGTCAAAGCAGGAGATGGAGGAAGCGGCTCCACATGTGGTCAGTCTTTATGTTGATTGTGAATATGTCCCTAGAAAGTTCCGTAGAAAATGCTGAAAGCCTGGAGATATCCCCCACAGTTGATAGGAAGGCAAATTTGGTGCGAAAAGAATTAGAATGAGCATATGTTCTACTGGCATTGTGTAGGACACCTACTTCCTTCTTTGCCGAGGAGAAAATAAGCCCACGGTCTAATTCTACACCCTCAGAACGGCATCATTACCACCCTTTGGGCTTAACCTTGTTCTTTCCCCGCATTGTTCAACCTTAACCTGGTTAACAATACATCTTCATAAAAAACACAAGCAAACTGGTTCCGTACCCCCATTTTGATAGAACCTGACCTTTTGCATACTAGACTGTAAGCTAAAAGTTAATTATGCCACACCTGAGTTGTTGTTTTTTTTTTTGTACTAGATGGTTGGTATATTGGTAATAGCTTGAATTTGCCTGTAGACAGCTTAAATAAGACTAACATTTAAAGTTGCTTGAATTGAATGCTTTTGACTGGGGAATCTTCCTAGAAAGGAAATTTATCCAGAGGTATTTGACTTCTAATTCTTCTCAGTCACTCGAGAGACTATGTAAGCAGATATTTTCGAAACAAATCACCGTGTATGCAGGTCAGAGTCCTGGGAAACTGTATTTTCAGGGTATGCCCTGCCCACTTTTTCCCCATCGCCTGGAGAAGAAAAAGGAAGGAGGAAGGTTACCATAACAACTTCATGCCAGTAAATTATAATGACTAAACAATTTAAAGATAATCACAAGATCCCAGGCGGCTGGGCCTCTCGGTTTTAAATGGCTGTGGGCTCATTTAAACATTTGTCCACAGAGAGCCCAGAGTCTATGATGGATCACGCAAGTCAGAGCTAAGTAATGGTTCACTGTGGCATGGTTAATAGTTAGACAAGCTGTTCACGTTTGATTAGGGTTTTCTTTGGCATTGGTATAATTGTATGATAATTAACTCCACAGACTTAGATCTCATTTGGGGCAAATCTGTACATTATGAAGTTTCAGGAGTAACAGATTCCACATTCTAAGGAAAAAGAGTCTGAAATTGCATTGCAGGTCTCCGGCTCAGTCATAAAAATTGGGCTGTAGGTGTGTGCCTTGTATGCTTTGTCTCTAAAGGAGCTGGTGAGTTTCCTTAATTCCAACTTCTTCTAAATATACACTAAAGTGCTCTACCTAGACATCTGTGGACAGATTAGAATTGCCAAGTGGCGAACAGCATCTTATGCAATCTGACTTTGAAGCTTGAGACGGAGCGCATGAGGCATCCCTCAAAGAAAAAGCATCCATTGCTATAGGTGCCGTCCCATGATCCAGTGCTTAACATAATGGAAGGAGATTCTTTAACAGCAGATGGCAAAGTAGCAAAGTGAGCATCCAAATTAAGTCATTTATAAATTGGTCATACTGACAAACCACAGAGTTCTTTTCCCCCTCAGACCTCTCATAAGCCTCACGCTATTGCATGGCAGAGCTAATAATCATTTATAGCCTCATGTTTATGCTAATTTCTAGAATTGCTTATATCTTTAAAGACAAATGAGAATCTTGGAGTAAGGACACATAGTGTCCGTTCCAATTGCCCCCTTCTTAGCCACCTCTCACCTACAAGACTTGATCCACATGTATAGTCATTCTTTTAGCCTTCAAGTAAGAAAGTATGCTTAGCTACAATACTTGTAGCTTGTTTCTTCTTTGAGTTTCTAGAATCTGCTGAACTTACCAAAGCATAGGCCACATATTATTCAAATGCATTTTTTTCTGGCTTTGATTCTTGAAGTTAAGGACTATGTTGGTATAATTGTATCCTTAGTCTTCAAGGACATGCCTGGCCTAGAGCTTATTCTCACTAAAGAATGAAAAATTGATCAAGCACCGTTTATCTTTCTCTTTAGACAAACAACAAAAATATTCTTAATAGACAAGTTATAACTATCTGTTTACCTCCTAGTAAAAATTTAGGCTTATTCCCATATCTAGTTTTAGCAATGCTATCACATCAGGACTTAGAAAGCTAACATTATTTCCATAGGCTATCTGGATGGGATCTCAAAACAGGGTACAGAAAGACTGAAAAATTCAATTCTGAAAGGTTGCTACCATCTTATTTGGCAAGGCAGAGAGCAAATGGAAAATTGTCCTTAACTATTTCAGTGACTAACAATGTCTCTTCTTCCAGGGGTCTTTGGATCTGAGACTCGCTGATGAGATTCACAATCAATGAAGTGTTGGTTTCCCGTTGCCTCCAGGGGAATTTTAGAGACCTAAATTCTCTTATGGAAATCTTATATTTTAAATGGATGAATGTTCTAGAATAATGGACGACATTCCCAGTTGTCACACTAACCTGCTATTCCTTACCACCTGTTTTTCACCTTGAATTTGTGCCTTTCTGTGCTTCTCCATTCCCTCTCTAGCTCTCTTTCTGATCCTAATCTTGCTACAAATCCCACTTTTTTATTTCTTCTAATAACTGAAATAGGCTGACATTTTGGGCAGATTTTAAAGCTATAGAAAAATAAGCAGATGAAATACACATTGCACAGATCGTCACATTCCGTGTCTTTTGCACATCCTTGGGAAAGCAGGGCAGAGCCTTCGCAGTCCATATCTCCTGCCTCTAGCAGAATTACTTTCTCAAACATATCTTGTTGCGGTGTTACCATGGTTCTTCCTTTGCTACCTAATGGTCCTCCTTGTTCCCTGAGGATACCGTCTTTCCTTTCTAGCACCATGCGCAGAACTTCTTACTTACACTGTCCAAGGAAGAGTGCCAAGATATCTAATGATGGTCTTTACAGGTTCAAAACATAGAGACACACAGGGCCACTCAACTTTTGCTTCCTGGTGGAGAATCTTAACCCAAGGCATAATTGGCAAGGAGGCCTCCTATCTGTGATGACCTTGAATACTTCTGTCCATCTGCCATGGATTATCATTGATTCTTAGCACGTCTGGGAGGGGGTGGCGCCTACATGATACACTGGCAAAGGCACCATCTTATATGAAGACAAGTGATGCTTCAACCCTTCGGCTGTGTAATTACCAAATCATACTTAGAAGAAGCACCAACACTACCTTTTCCAGTATTGGGTCTAGAGACATCAAGGCCTTGGAGATCCTATTGTTGATCGTTCTGAATTAAAGAACTGTAAGTGTTAAACCCCTTACTACTATTAGTAAGCATTACATGCTCTACATACGTGTCTGTATTTTCATCTTCTTAAAAGTTAGGAACTCTTTGAAGTCAGGGATTTGGGTGATTTAGAAACTGTTCACCCTTCTTCACTTTGGCCATTAATGAGCCCTTAGTAAATGGTTTCTTGATTAGCAGATGGACACAGGGTTTAATTCTTTCTTTCTATGGCAAGTAAAGCAAAGTGTTTTAAAGATTGAGTGTCCTAAATGCATGTGGGAAGCTAGCATTCATTGTCTTAGCAGCACAGGCTTGAGAAGGAGAGCCTGCATTTGAGTCTTATCTCCACAGCTATGTAGGGATACGGCATGCACTACTTCCGGCACTTTCCTTGTCTGAAAAGTAGGGATAAGTATATGTGTCGCATAAACCTGTTGACAAAATAATGCTTCAATAACTCTGTGCATGCACCTGACACAGCGGCTCTCACCCAGTACAAGCCTCCATAGTCCTCCCTGCGTCATTCAAACAAGACCAGCAAGACACCGCTGAAGAGAAGTGTTAAGAGCGTCCATGTTTGAGGCATCCATTTGCAGACAGCTGAGCCTAGATCATGGGGTAACACTGACAATTACATATCTGACCTCTCTAGATATTGAGGCCTCTTCTGCAGATGTGAGGGTTAAAATGGACGGTATGGAGGACCCAGCAATGAGACCATGGCAGAAAAGTTATCTGACCACATGAAGGTGAGGCCTGAGAGGAATAAGGATCTCAGCGAAAATGCTTAGTTCTCGTTTCTTGATGTACTAAGCTGTATGTACTAAGCTTGTATGTACTAAGCCTGTAGAGATCTGTGAGTATTTTAGCCCTGAGAAAAGCAGAAGTAGGGCCACAAAGACCATGACTGAATAAAACATTCAGCAAGCATTGAATGACATGGCATCTAAGCTTTTGCAGTTTGCCTGTATGGTTGCTGATAAATCACCATCAAACAGCTTAAGGGAACAAGGGGTTTATTCTCTTATAATAGACTGGTTATAGTTCCTCATCCAACTTTGCAGGAGAATTCACACCAGCACTAGGGCCAAAGGAACTAGCCACACCATCTCTATATAATGGCTGAGAGAGAGAGAGAGAGAGAGAGACAATCTTTACCTGCCACACTTAGCATCTCTGGCCAAGTGTACACAAAGATGCCAACTTTCTCAGTCAGCTCTCTGTATTTTATTCCAGGGCCTACTCCCACCCACCATGGGCTGGACCTTCCCCATCAGCTAGACAATCTCTTGCAGGTTTGCTCTAGATTCAACTCAACCACCAATTCTCTACACATGTGACCAGAGCTCAAACCCTCAATTGTCAAGTTGACACCTATGAATAACTATGACACAAGCCGTGACTCATAATTCATGTTACCCCAAAAAAAACTTTTGTGTGTTCTAGTCACCAAACACCATGAATATTTTTCAAGGTCAAATTGTATTTGTATGATCAGCATCAGCACATCAATCAAAGCGTAGACCTATGCTGAGGATGTGGCGTGAAATCCGAGACAGGCAGCAACATCAGGTGCTTGCAGCAGTATGGCAAAGCAGAGCGAAAGGAGCTTTGGACAGAAAAGTCATTAAAAGTAAAACAAAGTTGTAGACATCTATCATTCCTCAGGGTTAAGTTGACCTAAAGAGGCATGTCCCCAGATAGATCATTCCTAGTATTATACCGTAAGAAGCTTCAAGAAAGAAATTGTGCTCAAGTAACTGAGAAATGTTGCATGCTAAAGCCCTTTCAAAGTTATATTAGCATATTAATGACCTGAGAAGTCCTGTTAAGAAGCATGCTTATATTGATTTAATCAAACATTTCCCAATCTTGTAGCATCATCATTTTCTTTTCATAGCACTTAATATTCTGTGAACTAAGACTTCAGGAAATCTTGGCCCCAGGACCACCTGTATTATAGTATCTACATGTTTCTGATTCTCACTGTTGTGAGCTGAATAGCAGAGAAATCAATAACATCGTGACAAGGACCAAATAAAGTGCTGGAGAGTAAGTACCAGCCAAGCATCTAGCCAGCTCCCTGGTACTTGGAAACAATGGTCATGAACAGGGAGAGTTGTTGAGAGTCAAGGCAGCGAGGAATAATAATGCTTGTGCAAGTGATGTAGCTTTGTGACCTCAAACTGAAGCTCTTCAGACCACTCTGACTCAGAGTTTTACATTTCTGTTCCCGATTAGGCTTGTCTTTAAACATCTCTTACCAAGGCCTCATGTTATGAAACCTACTTTAACTATTCATTATCCTTTCCTGATGTCAGAAATTTTTCTTCAGTATCAATTCTTAGTCCTTAGCTTGCTCTCTGTGGTTACCCAACTGCTATTCTGTTTTCTTCCCCAAAAAAGCACCGTGTAGGAACTGAAAAAAACAAAACCTGTGATTTTTGCCCCCTATCCTTGTTTCTGATTCTCATAAGGTAGGAAAATAAGATTAAACAAAGCAAATCTTGAAAGAGAAATTCAGAGAATAAAATGGAAATATTTATCCCATCAAAAAAATATAGTTTCCAAAAACATCAAAATCATTGTAGGACTGACATGAGATGGACCTCGAAGAATTCAACATCTGGTTTCCAAAGCCCCGACCTTCTCCCCAGAATTTAGGACTCATATACGACCTGTCTGCTGAACATCTCCAGCTGTAAGTGAAAACAAAATTTTTGAGAGCATCTTCTGCTGTTACCTGGCTGTCAAACTCTTCCTTCTGCCGCCCTTCACTAAATGCAGGACCTAATTTTGTCGTTGCTCAACACAGAAATCTGGGATCATCTGTAGTGTCTGTTTCACATGCCACTTCCAATTCTGCAGCAAGACCTGTCAGATCCATCATTATGAAGAGAATCACATTTGTGCAGGATTTAGGGCCAACATTTGAAAAATGAGACCTCATAAAATTAAAAAAGCTTCTGTTCAGCAAAAGAAACTGTTAGTTGAGCAAAGAGATATGGTAGAAACAGGAGAAATGGGATAAAATCTTTGCCAGCTATATATCAGACAGAAGATTTGTGTTCAGAATGTATAAAGAGTTCACAAAAAAATCAAACATCAACCAAGAAACAATCAACTTTAAAAATGGGCTACCGTGGACTAGTGAGATAGGTTTGTGGTAAAGGTTCCTGCTCATAAACCTGGTGACGAGTTCAATTCCTGGAAACCCACATCATATCTCTCTCTCTCTCTCTCTCTCTTTCTCTCTCTCTCTCTCTCTCTCTCTCCCCTCTCTCTCTCATCTCTCTCTCTCTCTCCCCCCTCTCTCTCTCTCATCTCTCTCTCAAAAGAATAAATAGAATATTTTTAAATGGATTACGAGTTGCAATAAAGAGTTCTTAAAAGAAGAGGAGAAAGAATGAAAGAACAAGAAGACAAAGAAAAGAGTTGTGAAATCCTGTCCATCAAAAGACACGTGACAGGGCTGGAGAGGTGGCTCAGGGTTAAGCCTCCGCCTTGCAGGCGGAAGGTCCTGAGTTTGGATCCCAGATCCCACGGGAAGTGGGGGCAGCCTGCGCTTCTGGTCCTGGTAGGGCGGAGCCTGTGAATCCCAGGGTGGAGGAAGTGGAGGCGTCCATGGCGGTTCCCGAATTCGTCCGTGGTTCTACACACACACAGACACACGCACGCACACACACATACGCACACATGCACAATTGAAAAAAAAAAAAAAGACACGTGACAATGGCCATCAAACCCACAGCAGGAGTGGTAATGGACACATTTAGGAGAGGACTACATGTCAATGTTATCAATTGATAAAAAAAAAAATCCATGGACTTTTATGAAATCCTGACAAGCAGTATGTCTATGGGTTCAGAAGAGTAGACAAATACAACTAGAAGTACACATATGGATAAACCCTCTAGGTGCCAAGAAAAGATCCTGATAACAGAATTACACAGAAGGCCTTGGTTGAACACAGTATACACAAAACAAAGGACTTGAATATAGAAAGAGGAGTAGAGCAAGGGATGGGGCAAGGAAGGGAAGGAAATAGGGCACAACAGAAGAGTAAATGGAAGGTAAACATGTATGGTAACTCAAAGAGAATATTTATCAATAAATAAAGACAAAGCATGGCCTCTTTACTAATTTGCAAGAAAACAAGATCTCTTACAACATACTACACTATCCTCGTAGACACATTCTGCTTTTATCCAGCGATCCTCTGTTAGGTTAATCTATTTTAACTCTTTACAAGCTTCTCATTCCCTCTTCACATTACCATACCTCATCCCTCCTTCTCCCTGTGAGAATCTTCTTCTTCCCAACAAGCTTTCTTCCTCCCAGAATGCCCTTCTTGTGTATGTGACTCCCTGAATCCAACAAGATCTGTCTGGGTGCCCACTGCAGCACAGGCAGTACCACCGAAGAAAATGGGTTCCCTCCCTCCAGCCAACATTGGCCTTCAGTAATTCACTCAGTGAGAGGCGAGGTTACCTGAGCACTTCCCTAGTCAATGGTATAGTGGTGATGGTCTAATCTTGTATAGGTCTCGTGCAGGTAAACACAGCTGCAGTAAGTTTATGACTGCAGTGGCCTAATGTCTAGGGAGTACTCTTCAGCAGCAGTTGGTACCTATAATTGGGTTCTTTCATTTTTTTTTCTGTTTCCTGGAGGATAGAGGAGATTTGACTATCCTGCTCAGGGTTTAGTAACAGCTCTGATTTTCTGTATCAATCACCATCCTTTGAGCTCCATGATATTGGTAGAAGACTGAAAATTGGCCCTAGTCTATGGACTTAAGTGCTTAAAAAGTGTTTTTGTTTGTTCATTTGTTTGTTTTTATTTTTTTTCCATAGCAATGGTAGTAAATGCCTTCATAGGGCTTGGTTCACCCTACCCCCATCCCTGGGTTCTTAAATAGTCATGAATTCCTTCCTCATGTTGAAAGGGTCTTAAATTCAGTCAGAAAGTGGTTGGTTACTTCCATAACAACCATGCCACTATTGCACCAGTAGGTACATCTTGATAGATTGGTTCTTATTGTAGCTCACAGGATTCATAGCTGAGTTAGCCAGCTTTTCTTCTGGTATTATGAAAGCTAGTTGGCATATACAAAGCTCCAAACCCAGCTTGATTTCTTTGTGTCCATGTCTGCATGCTCTAAACTCCCTGTGTCATACTTTGACCTGCTTCATGTTCTTTCTTCTCCATTCACTCATCTCTGGAATAATCAGAACAAAGTAACCAATCCATGTGAAGAGATAAGAATTGCATTATAATCATAGTAAGTCCTTTTTACATATACACACACACGCATATATAAAATAAAATATATAAAACTGTGTGTGTGTGTGTGTGTGTGTGTGTGTATACCATGGCTAGAAGTAGAAATTGATTCTCTCTTTCCACCATGTAGTTTCCAGGGATTGAACCTAGATTGTCAGACTTAGCAACAAATGCCTTTTTACCCACTGAGATATCCCTCTGGCCCCTAATACAGTAAGCCATACTGGTGGGTCAAAATTACTTACAGACACTGTGTTCTGTGTTTTTTCTGTTGTTGTCTTCCCTTGTCCTTCTTTTCATCATGTGTCATGTTAGTACTCCACAGAGAACATTCAGGAACATTCTCACACTGGAGCATTTATTTGAACCATTTCTTCTGCCTACATATTCATCCCAAAAAGCCTCATGGTCTTCATCTTTGCTGCCTTTAGCTCTGCTCAGCAATCACCTTATGGATGAGTCCTGCATACTTCACATCATGTAAAAATAGAACCAATAATATATGTGGTAGAAAAAAATAGAAAGAGGAAAAGCAAAAAGTTCACAGAATTCCAAACAGTTGTGAAAAAATGCCAACTAAGACTTGTAATGTGTGACCATCCCGCCTTACCTAGGTTGATCAATTAGAACTCAGAACACATCTAGGAAACAGACATAGGTATTTCCATTTCTAAATAATACATTCAGAATATAGAAGGCATATTAATCTTCAGTAAATCTGGTGAAACCTGGATTAGAACTGAGGTGCCTTGAATTGACTTTCAGTGTGTTCATTCACAACACAGCCTACATATCAGAGTGATATATCCACCTAAGTGTATCTCACTGACCTAGCATTGGTTTGCTGAGCAACTCCTTTGGAGTATATCTTAAGTTTCATTTCTGTGGCTGTGATAAAATATCTTGACAAAAGTAGCTTACAGGAGAAAGAGTTTATTTGATGGACCATTCCAAGTTGCAGTTCATTACTACAGGGAAGTCACAGTGGCAGGAATTGGAGAGAAGTAGTTCCATTATATCCATGGCCGAGAGCACCCAAAAATTAAATAATGTATGCAAAATTGCTAGTACTTAACTGATTTTCTCCTCTTTATATGTCCAGAGAATGTCCCAACAATTAGGATGTGTCTCCTCAAATCAATTACCCTGGTGAGTTCCAAATCAACTTTTCTGTGTCCTAAAATCAAGGTTATCAATGGGAGAAGCAGTAGATACGATTTCAGGGATATGGGATAAAAATGACTTAAATTCTTTGTATACATGAATGAAACTCTTAAAAAATAAAAAAGAAATTTAATATTATGAAAAAAATAGTACCTCACAGGCATGCTCAAAGGCCCTGCTCCCAGGTGATTCTTGAGAGTGTTAGGTTAACAGTTGAGACTAACCACCACAAGTATGATAACTGTAAGAAATTAATTGGGACTCAAAATTAATAGAGGACTCAAATTTTCTATGGCCTATAGGTATTGGTGTAGCCTTTGGTATTAATTCTAAGTGTAATGAAAAACCATTGCGCTGATTCAGTCACATCTGCAATATGTGGGACATTGACTGCCAGAACTGGAAATGAACTGCAGGGGGTAATAGAGGAAGCTGGGAGGTAAGGAAACGCCTATGGCTAGGGCTTGGTCCAGGTGACAGTGATGGTTCGAGTGAGGGGTGTTGCTTCTAGTAGAATTGTTAAGAACTGGTATGATTCAAGATAGACTTTAAAGGAAATAACAAGAGGGCTCAATAATGACAACACTTCATCACATTCCTTTAACACACCCTATTACATTCTGCTATATGAATATTCCATGGCTGTTTAGTCATTTTCTATTTTTAAGGTATATCTCTGACCTGCCTTTTCAAAATTACCAAGTGTGCTAAAAAGTCTGTCCATATTCATGGTTCCTTATGCTTACGTGTTTTTTTTTTTATAAGGGTTAAGAAATAAAACTGCTAGTTTGTTAAGGGCATGAAAATTTAAACTTCATTGAGATAACCAAATAAATCTCTCTAATCTGGGTATACCGCCCACCCCGTGCTAGTTGATGTTTCTTTACCCCACTCTTTGCAGTGTTGCCAATATGTTTTCAATGTGACGTTGAAAATACCAGTCTCTGGTCTCCCAGTCTTCAGGTTATGCTGGGACCAACATTACCTGTTCACCAGGGATAAGATGGTCTTCTTTTTCTGCCACCGCCCTCCCTTTTCCTGGCACTTGCCAGGCAGGAGTACACCCCAACTTGCTTCTATCCTTTTGATCAAAGTTGAAGAAATCACAGTGAGCAAGGAGGTGTGGTAACTTGGAGAGCAAATGGTATTTAGCGACCCTTGTAAATACCTGCGTCCAAGGAGAGCCCTCACAAGTCCGGTGATTTCCTTGTCACCAAAGTGTCTTTTCCTAGTCTCAGTACAAGGTCAGGCAGTGCCTCCAGGGGCTGTTAGGAACAGGTTGCTCTGTAATTAACTGATTTGCTACAATACAGTAGTAAGGCAAGTGTTTCCTCTAACCTTGAATATCATCCAGTACAGAGGTGCTCACTGACCTGCAAGTTGAGGGCTTTCAAGGCAAAGAGATAACTGTGCCCAATAATCTTTCTTACAAAGGTTTCATAGCCCTGTGGTATCTGGCAGGCTTGCTCAGAGATCGCCTATCACGTCAGACTGGAGACTTTCTGATAAACAGTGCCTCTGAGACTTTCTAAACTTTCTACTCTTAACCCTTTCAACCTCACAGGCTTGGGAGCCAGGCAGGCAGGGATATATTATTCTAAGATTACTGAGGTTAATCTGAGAAATGGAAAGGTTAATTGACTTGGCCAACATCATAAAACCAGTTACAAAGAGAGTCAAGAACAGAATTCAAATCTCTCGAAGCGTTTCCAGGCTAGGGCGGGAGAAGTGAGGAAGCTGTTTTTTCTCTAACATAAATTGTTCTTTTCTTCCACCTCATCCCCCAGGAACAATTGTGTGTTTCAAATTCTTCTCAGTTTGTGGCTAACATTTCTGCATCATGCAACATACAGAGACCAAGGCTCCTAACATGAATGGTGATGTCTGTTGTCCAGTGTAAGCATTTGGGGTGATATTTTCCAGTATGTCTATTTGCACCAGATAAGGGATCCATGACAGGCCAAAAAAACGATGCCACCCAGTTCTAGCTCGGTGAACCAGTGAATTTACTGGGCTTTCATACAGATTCCTAGACGAGGAGTTACTTGCAAGAACATGGGTAACTGGGGGCTGGAGAGGTGGCTCAGGGGTTAAGCCTCCGCCTTGCAGGCAGAAGGTCCTGAGTTCGGATCCTAGACCCCACGTATAGATACTGGGCGGAAGCAGCAGCCTGCGTTTCTGGTCCTGGTAGGGCGGAGCCTGTGAATCCCAGGGCAGAGTAAACAAGGAGGAGGTGGAGGCGTCCATGGTGGTTCCCGAATTTGTCCGTGGTTCTACACACACACACACACACACACACACACACACACACAGACACATGCATACACGCACAATTGAATAAATAATAAAAAAATTAAATAAAAAAGAACATGGGTAACTGAAAGCCAACTGCACCACCAAAAGCCCATCCCAGCCCTGGGGATGTTGCAGGCAGCTCAGAGTTCTTTCTCTCCAGAAATCTGTGGCTAACTAGGTAACTTGGTGTAACAATGTAACTATGTAACCTAGGAAGTCTTGAGTTTCAGAAGCTTCCTGAACCTTCTAAATTTTCTTTACTTCTGTACCTACCCTCCAAAATGAAGAGTCCCAGTTAGGAGGAACTGGCTACACAACAGGTCAGTTTTGGATCATAAGCATCCACCATCCTGCCGGGCCATCCTGAAGTTAGAGCCATCACGAGGTCTACCAATTATAATTCACATGAGGAAAGATAAAGAAGAAACATTCCACATCCCTACAAAGTTCAGCTTCATGCAGAGGAAAAAGAAACCTCCCTCTGCTCGAGGAAAAATATCAATAACTGGCATGACCCATAATTGTTTCCATGAGTCCTGAGTATCCTCAAGGCCCATGCATGACTGGAGATGTAAGAACAATGTCAAAAGAAACAGCTAGGAACAAAGAAAACAATCCAGGTAAGAGGGAGGTGCGGTATCATGAGACAGAGAGAATGCACCTGACTTAGAGGAACTGCTTCGGAGCTCATAACCCCATGTGGAGTTACAGAAGACAGGAGAAGTTGGGGGTGGAGTCAAGATGGTCGGCCTCTTAGAAAGTCTCCTTAATGAACATTTCTCAATACTTCAACGTATCATCTCAAATCTTCTATAATTACCTCCTTAACACAAAATTTAATCATACTCCTGTGCAGGTTGTAATGGTTTCTTGTCAGGCCTAGGAAAAAGCTCAGATTCATTTCCTTGGCATATAAAATTCTGTATGATGAATCCCTGGAATGAGCCGTCAGTTTCTCCCTCTCTCCTGTCTGCCTCAAAACTAGCCATTCGAGCGCACAAATGGCTCTTTTGAGCTCTCCTGTGCCCTCAAGATTTGGCTGTTTTAAATGTTTTCTTTCTTTTTTTTTGTAAATTAACATTTATAAATAGCATACAAAGGGAAGGGTCTCAATATGACATTTTCGAATATAGAGGTGTGTGTGTGTGTGTGTGTGTGTGGTGTGTATGTGAGGTGTGTGTGCAACATACTTTGTTCTCATTTGTACCCGTCCATTCCTCCCTTACGCATGTACTTACATACTCACATGCACACTAACACATGCACACTAATACTCTAACATCCACTAGCGCTCACATCCACTTGCACACTAAAACATACACACTTATTTATTTTACTTTTATCCCTGGTACACTCCTATTTAAGAGACTGTTCCAAGTCTACATGTTTTCTACCTCCCTTTCCTCCCATATAATAATATTTCTCATGTATTAGCATGCTTTACTTATGTTCTGTCTCTTCCAATGGACAATGGAATTTCACATCAAGATCAACACTAAGATAAACATTCTGTAAGTGTAATTCTGTCCCTACCTCTTCCTTCCAAAATGGCAAGTTCCAGTTAGGAGGAGCTGGCTACACAGCAGACCAGTTTTGGAGCACAAGCGACCACCATCTCCTTAGGCCATCCTGAAAGTTGGGGACATCACAATCTCTACCAACTATGGGGAAAGATCTCTGTGTGTTGCAACATTAAAATAAACACTCTGTAAGGAAAATATAACAAATACACCCTCCATGTTTAGTCATGCCTCTAGATTAAGAAAATGATTATCCCTTCTTATCTACCTTCTTGCTAGTAGCTGGCCTCAGTGATACATGCATAATTTGAATCCTTTTTCTGACTGTAGACATAGCTCAAAACTTCCCTTCTCCTACCTGTGAGATGCATGCAATGATACCTACTTTGCAGGCTGATATCCTAGCCACCAAAGAAGCTTTATTTTTTCCTGTCTTTATTCCTTGAAGACACTGTAGTCCAAACAACAATAAAGAGAACATTCTTTTGCTAATACCAATCTTTCTTCACATTTAAAGATATTTTTAGAAAGCTCATACATTTACTTCTGTGATTATTTATCCACAAAAACATGGTTCACTTTACTGTGAATGAATTGCCATGTGTTTATGGGAATATATGAAAAATTTTAAATAGCATCCTCAATAAATGCATGATTGTTGCCACAGAAATACTCAAAGAGAAATCAAGTGCTTATAGTGACAGCTTGGGAGGGAATATAATGTGGAGATCACGAACTTGAACAAGACGTATAAATGACCCTGGATTTGAATTCTACACTTTCCTTTCCAAGATTCGACTAAGACGATGCTTATGTTTCCCTGACTCCACCATGTATGTATGCAATAAATATTCACTTCAAAGAGTGTGAGGCGTGAAAGGGATTCTGAATGCAAGCAGCTGGCACAGAGCCTGGCACACAGCACATGCCATAGCTGTTGCTTTTATGGTTCCCACCATTATTTTATTTTTGGCTTGGACCCAGATCTACAATTGCAGACCCCAGATGATTTACCTATTCTGAACATTTCCCCACATATCTATAACACAACATCTGAGGCTCACCAAATAAAGACATAGAAGAAAGGGAACAGAGACCCTTAGCATAGAGAGAACACGACCTTAGAAATTCCACCTGGGAAGTCCCATGTCTCTTCTAGCTAACCTCAGCGGACCCAGCAATGTTGTTATTCTCCCCCTCCGCGCCCACTATCTCCCACTCCCATGCAGCTATGTCTAAGCACTGCTGCCCCAGAACCTATGAGCAATGGGTGCTTGTTCCACCTGAACTATGGTGTTTCTGATCCATGACAGCTTTTAATATGCTGAAAACACATCCAATGCGGAATAGAGCAGCATACCTTGCTACCATCCCTCGTGCTATAATTTTGGTATAAGCACAAGAACAGATTTGGTGGTGATGTGATATTTCTAGAATTCTTTTTTCTGTGGGTAGTTGAAGTTAAGACTGAGAGCTAAGTTCAATCTAAGTGAATAAGATTCTTTTATTATATTATTAATTCCTTTACTATATACAATCAATTTATTTATATTTGTCTTACCTTAAAAGAGAGAGTAAGCTTTCCTATTTGAATTCCATACACAACAGAGTGTCAACTGGAACAGAGAGTCAATTCCATTTGATATATCTTCATTGGTGAATGTGGCATCCTTTCTGTGATATATTAATATTTATTTGTATTTCAAGTCTTCCAATCAACCACCCAACTTTGGCGACTTCTTAAATATCATACGAATATTTAAGAGAACTCTTCTCCCCAAGTTGAGATACCAGGTCAGACTTGGAGTCTATTAGTCCTCTGTTGGGAGAATCCTTCTTTATTAATATTTGGCCGAAAAACAGATTTCGAGCATGCTCTAACTACCCATTTGTCAAACTCACTCTGGATGGTTAAACCCAGCAAGAACAATAACCTAAGGTCAAGCTTGACTTTTTGGTCCTATGACCAATTTAAACTCTGCCTCAGAAGTATCATTAAGAACCTTAATTTTATTTTACCTGCACGTTTGTCTGATAGGTGTGAAGTTCTACTGATTGAGCAACCAAGAACAAGAGGTTCGCTGAGCATGATGACTGATGGAAGCCACATTTCTTCAAGATATAGTCATTCTCAAGAGAAGTCTTTGATAAATGTGTGTTAAAGATAATTACTTTCATGGTAATACAACTTTACATGAAGAAATTTTGAGCTATCCAAAGGTGTTCCGGGCCTTTCAGAAAATGAAGCCCATTTGATTAGCTCCATGCATGTACTTAAATATTTCAAAATTGATCCATATAAATTATCTCATTCCATATTAATATCAATTTGAAGATTTCTCAGAAGCAAGTGATTGAGAAGCATTTGAACATAAACAGAACACCCAAACTGCCCTTGCCCACCCCTCCCCCACGCCAAAAGCCAGAGCATACCACAGAGAACAGGACAGAAAAAGGTTAGAGCAAGCTATGTGTGGCTGGGGAGGCGCACTGACAAACGGTACCTAGACATAAACCACTACACGCATACAAACGCTGCAAATGCCACTGCACAAGTCCTATGTAAGATGGGACACTGCTATGCATGACCAAGGAGGGAGAAATTCAGGGGACTCCATCCTCTTCGATATGACCACTGATGATCCAAGCTGACCACAAGAAGAGGCTCCTCTCGCAGCAGGGACACTGCTAATGAAGTATTGTGTATGCCACAGCAGGAATAGGCACATGTAAGACGAGGCATGCCTGATGGGGCTCGGTGGGACATGTACACAGTTAGGGACCTTGGGCTAAGTGGGGAAGCTTGTTGGGAAAGAAGAGATCGCTCAGTGGCATAGGGATTTAATAGAATATTGGGGGGATACTAAAAATGTGTTGTTACGTTAAATAGTTTTTAAAAATTCCTTAGATGGTTCATCAATGACTCATACATCATGGGTCTAGTAACTTTCAGCTCTGTTGGAAATGCATCTCAACCATAAGCAGTACACAGGCAGTGCCAGAAGTACCAACATAAGCTTTTGCCATGAGCATCTCTATGTTGTGGCTCCTAAAAATAACTGCTAGTTTTATTTTGTGATTCATGAATCTGGGAAAGGAACTGGTAGGGAGGAAGGAGATCAGCAGGGATGGTGCTAAGATAAAAGGGCAGGGACATAGTAATCGCAACACATCCATCATACATGTGTCAGTGATGCAACTTTATGAAATGTAAATTGAAGGCCTAAGACACGGCTTAGTGGTAGGGGACTTGCCTAGTATGTACAAGTGTCTGGGTTCAAATAAATAATTCATAAAGTATACGGCTAAATCAACCTGCTGATTATAGATGTACACAAGTTCAGTCCAGTATAATTTCTGTGCACGTAGCTAACTTGTGAGATGCAAGTGGAGCATGAGCCACGTACATGGAGCAGAACGAATGTTCAAGTAATGTGGTGGCCTCCTGTTCTTTTCAGCCAGGCAAGGGGCACTGATCCATCGTGAAGTCACGGAAAACACACGCCCCTTAGTTTGATCCCATTGAATATGACAGACCCCCGTGAACAGGAAGAAAGTGCGGGTGCTCGCTTCCGCTGGATCCATCTTGAAAAGTCTAGGGTCTATGGGAGAATCCAGGCAGCAAAGACCAGATTGGATGTGATTCTATTCCCCCCAAGCCTCCAGAGCAGGCGGATTAGTGGAGAGCACAAATGAGGGGTGTCTGGCCCAGGGAGGAATGGGAAGAGACAGTTATAGATAGGGTGTGGATGTCTTTGTCAGATGATAATTTCCCCAACTAGAGCATGGTAATGGTTGTATAACTCTGTTGCACACTCTCTCTATGGAACCATACCCGTAAAAGAGTCAGTCAGTTTGATGACAGGTGACTTATAGCTCAGTAAACCTGCTGCAAGGGACAACCAGGGTGTGGTACTAAGTGGAGCTGAGCGACAGAGAACACTAGAACATGGCAGGAAAGTGTGAGGCCTGCTTATGTTGAAAATCCTTTGGAGAGCTCTTCTGGAATTAGCCATTTCTCTCAGGCTTGCTAAAGAAAAGGCCGGATTCATTCATGGACCTCACAGTTTCCACCTCCAAACTCCAAAGAACCACAGCGTTCAAGAGACTAAGATGTGAGGGTCCCCTGTGTTCCTTTGTTTCTTTTTACCTCGTGGATGGTCTAGTGATTCTGAGTCAGGTGGAGAGAACGCTGCTTTGCTGGTGCTGTTCATTATGCAAATTGATTTGACCCTCATTTGCATCTATTTGCACCGCCATCAAGCTGATTTAGCATCGGAGGGTGGCTGCAGCCTCCTCTGAAGCTGGCAGATTTGCTCTAAAAACAGAGCCCCGGAACTTCCCAACCAGCTCGCTAGAACTTGTTCCTTTGCCCTTTTGATTTTTCTGCACAACATGGGCAGAGTTGCAGAGAACTACAGCTCGTGGGGAAGGGAAAGAAAGGAAACCTTTGTTGCTGTCTTCTATAAATAGTCTCCGTTCCCTTGTCTATCCTCCAAGCTGCACAAACCTTGCAACGCTGGGTTGCACAGCAAAAATAAACACAGCCCTGTGTGGAACATTGGCCCTTACAGTTGTTGGAGACATAGTTGTTAACTCTTGAACAACTCAATGTGGCCTGCCTTGGCAATCATCCCTGCTAGCCCAGGGATACCACAATCACAATTATCACAATCGTGCTAGGCTATTGCCAATAGATCAGGGGCCAATAGATCAGGTCATAGGAACCGAGGAGAAAGTCTTTCTAGTCTTTCCCTCTCCTTTTTAAGTTTCCGAGCATCCCAATCTACACTGGCTCCTTGCTCTCTGCCCGCTCCTGACACTTGCTTTCTCTGGTCCCTCCATGTGTGCAGGAAGAGCCCCCATTCCTGCTTCCCTTATATGCAGCCTGCCCTGGCTTTACTGTCAGTATGCAAATGGCTTTATTGCTGTTTGTGATTGTAAACTATTAAATACTCATTGTAAAAGAAATGGTTTACCTGAAAAAAAAAAAAAAAAGAAACAGGAGAGCATAAAAATTAACTATGCACTCCCCACTTAGAACCAATGCACCCGAGCTCAAATGCATAGGCTAGAGTCAAAAGGAATAGTTCTCGCAAAGAGAAACCTAAGTACGTAGTTAATTTTCACTCAGAGATCCATCATGTGCATCTTTCCGTTTCAATAAGTATAGATCTGCACTATCATTTTTAGCAATCTCTATAAATGCATCTATAATTGGGACACTTAGTCTGTTTCACATACACACGCACTGGCACACACACTGATAGATAACACACACAAACACACACATTCAGTTATTTTTTTCCCTTATCCTTAAATTATCCATGCAGCCCTCATTCTGTCCTCAAGTTCTCAAAGTCGCACCTGACATCTGGGCCTCCCGCAGAACCAAACTGTCTGCTCATCAGAAGTTCTCTGTCCTCGGCCATTCCTCTAGGCAGTATTTTGACTTGATGCAAACTGGAAGCGGTAGGGAATGAAGTAGTGGGTTTATCAGTTACTCAGTTGCCATAGGTAATAGGAACTGGAATGGACTTTAGTCATAATCAGGCAGGGGTGTCTCACCAAATTGTTGGTTCCTAACAACTTAGGATGAGATGTAAGGTCAATGTGAATACAAAAGACCTTCTGACCCGTTTTGCAGAATGTTGTATAATAAGTCCTGGTTGTGATTCTTCCAGTCAGTTAATTATGACACCTTGGATTTTTTTTTACCCCAAATCCTTATCTTTCAAAGAGGGTAACACAGAGTCAAATGGGATGCAGTATGTCACAGCTACATGGACAGTTAGAAACAGAACTTGAGGTAATGTTTCCATGTTGATAGCCTCGCTTCTGTCATCTTTTCTCTATACTAAACATACTCAGTTCAAGGAAAATTTTCATTAGAACAAAGGACTTCTGAATAGAGCACTGGAACAAGCAAGATTTTGCCTGGCACAGAGTTACAATTCTGGAATTCAAAGTGAGCTAAAGGAAGATTGTCTCTGACGCAAGAATCTTTTATTGCCAGTCAAATTATATATCACACAATCAGTTGGTGATCTCCTCATGAAATCATGCATGTGTGGGTGTGAGTGCAGCATAAAAAAGTACAATTAAAGTTAGACACAATTTTAGAGGTAAAGACACACGAATAAAGCCTTTGAGAAATGATTGCTAGAATTTTTGCCAAAGAAGTAGATTAATATGTAATATATAATAGATAACATATAGCATACAATAAACATATTGTATAACACATATACATACATATGGAATCTATATATGTATTACGTGTGTGTGTGTGTGTGTGTGTGTGTGTGCTTATGCAGAAAGACTGGATTTAATCAAAAGTTAAGTTTTCTTTTCATTTGAATTTAGATACACCTGTGCAGAGATTCTCAGAAAGATTCTTAGCTTTTCATTTTTTGGGGAATGTTAAATGCAACAGGCAAGAAAAATGTCCTTACATCAGTGGGGAGCTATTTGCCTGGTTCTGTGGGTGCCTTGGTGTTTGTAGAGTAAGCTCCTGAAAGATCTTTTCATTCAAAACCCTTGGAGGCAAAGAAAGTGGCTGTTTGAAATACCCTATTCGAGTGCGGTAAGAACGCGATGGGGCCTTCTCATTTCTTCGTACATCAGCAGTTTGTCCAGGATTCTTCGGGTGACAGACTTTGAAGCATCCTGCGTGAAAGGACAAAGAGCTTGATTGTTAAGGTACCTGTTATGGCTTGAAATACATCTCCCAAAATTCACATGTTGACCTCTTGTGTCTCAAGACGCGACCTAATTGAGAAATAGGGTCAGAGCCAATATAATTAGTTTAGCCATACCGACTAAACAGCTGAAGTCATCCTGGTGTGGTGCCCTAATAAAGAGTGACATTGGGACGTGCACATACAGGAAGAATCCTATATGGATGATGGATTAACACAAGCCCTGAACTCTCAGAAGCAAGGAGAGAGGCCCTGAGCAGGTCCTTTCATGCAGCCTACACAGGAAGCACACTCCCACTTGTACCTTGTTCATTTGGCTTCCACACCTATGAGCAAACAAATTTTTGTTTTCTAAGCCACACGGCGTGAGGTCCTCTATTATATCTGCCTAAAGTAGTACATTACACTACAGAACATGACCTCTTCCCAGGTGACATGTCCTAAGGCAAGGTCGATGCAGCAACTATGAATACACATGGCGTCCACTAATTTAACTCTATAAAACTTAGTGAGTTTGGAGATCCCAGTGTCAAAGGAGAAGCACTTGCAAATAAGTGTGCATAATGTGTCCCTTGAAAGAGAAGTAGATTCTTCCCTCAGCTCCTACCCAGCTGCACCCCCAGGTGAAGGGCTGTTATACCTAGCCATTGGACACTGTCATCAGCGAGCGCCAGGAGCATTAGGTTTGAAGCACAAGATGCCCCCAGGACCCCAGTTAGTTCTCTTTTGCCCGAGAGGATTAATGAATGAAAACACTGACTCCAGTTCATGTTCCCACAAGAGATAAGCGCACTAAAGACACAGAGCTGTGTGAATGAGAGATCAGGTCACCATCTATCAAGCCAGGCAGCTGCCTGAAGAAAAGAAAGGAACAAGAACCGATGACAGAAGTTGATAACAAAAATGATTGACAATTTAGCCCTCATGTCCAGCAACCAAAACAGGATAGATGAAACTATTATGGCTACTTATGGTTTTTGGCTTCATATTAATTTATATCATGATCACTGTCTGGTATTTTAAGTTTCCTCTAGAAGAATGAAGGAAGTAATGTTGTGACTTAACATCATGATGACCTAGGAGCAACTTTGTGTCTCCTGTATGTGGAAACTATTCAGAGAATAAGAAAAGAGAGTTAGTTACCAAAAGACTAGAACAGGGCACTCAGAAGTAGGCTGCCGCCCCTCTGTCTTTCTAGATCTGCTCACAACTCTTACAAACTCTGATCTTGGCCTTCTGAGGAGATAACGCAGCTGTGGATTGATGGATCTGGGTTCTTGAAAGGGCCAATGAGAAAATCCTGGTGGTGAGAGACAAGAAGAGGAAAGAAGAAAAGACAAGAGAAGAAGAGGAGAGGTAAGGAGGAGAAAGAGAAGAAGAAAAGAAGAGAAGAGGAGAAGAGAGAAGAGGAGAGGAGAGGAGAGGAGAGGAGAGGAGAGGAGAGGAGAGGAGAGGAGAGGAGTAGGAAGGGGAGGAGGAGTAGGAAGGGGAGGAGAGGAGGTGGGGAGAGGAGGGGAGGGGAGGGGAAAGTAGGGGAGGGGAGGGGACGGGGAGGAGGGGAAGGGAGGTGGGGAAGGGAGGGGAGGTGGGGAAGGGAGGGGAGGAGGGGAGGGGAGGGGAGAGGAGGGGAGGGGAGGGGAGAGGAGGGGAGGGGAGGGGAGAGGAGAGGAGGAGGGGAGAGGAGAGGAGGAGAGAGGAGTAGGAAGGGGAGGAGGAGTAGGAAGGGGAGGAGAGGAGGGGAAGGGAGGGGAGGGGAGGAGAGGAGGGAGGGGAGAGGAGAGGAGAGGAGAGGAGAGGAGAGGAGAGGCGTAGGAAGGGGAGGAGGAGTAGGAAGGGGAGGAGAGGAGGTGGGAATAGGAGGGGAGGAGAGGAGGTGGGAATAGGAGGGGAGGGGAGGGGAGGGGAAAGTAGGGGAGGGGAGGGGAGGGGAGGAGGGGAAGGGAGGTGGGGAAGGAGGGGAGGGGGGAAGGAGGGGAGAGGGGGAGGGGGGGGGGGGGCAGGGGAGAGGAGGGGAGAGGAGAGGAGAGGAGGGGAGGAGTAGGAAAGGGAGGAGGAATAGGAAGGGGAGGAGGAGTAGTAGGAAGGGGAGGGAGGAGAGAGGAGGGGAGGGGAGGGGGAGGGGAGGGGAGGGGAGGAGAAGGGAGGGGGAGAGGGGAGGGGGAGAGGAGAGGGGAGGGGAGGGGAAGGGAGAGGAGGGGAGAGGAGAGGGGAGAGGAGAGGGGAGGGGAGAGGAGAGGAGAGTCCTGCTCTTTTTCTCATTCCCAAAGTCACTTTGATGAACTAGCTATTTTCTCCCAGAAGATGGAAGGGAGCATCAAGTCTCCTGTGCCTCATTGCTACAGCTCTGTGTTCCCAGTATCCTTGTCTTTTGTAGGAACATGAAGTAGATTTGATTCCTTGCATTCTGCTCTCTCAACATTTTACAATAGCTTTGGAATCATGCTCCCTGTTGAACCGTCTTCAAATTATTCAATCGGATTATGAAGTCATGTATTTGTCAAGCTTCTGATGAAACAGAAACTCTAAAACCCTAATATTTTATTACATATATATGTGTGTGTGTGTATCAAAGCATACACATATTCATATATGACATATATATATTTATATGTGATATAAATATATATGGTGGAATCAAAATTATGTAAATAAAATTTTTATTCAATTGGCTGTGGGGGCCTATCTGGTTAAGACTTTTGTTTTTTCATCATTGACTATAGCTAATTGGTTCTCCAAGGTGAAAACTGGGCTGTCCTTTTGCCCTAACAGTCTATATTAGGTTATAACTCTCCTGTATATTGGACATTTATATTTGGAAGTGGATATTTTCTAACTATTCTGCAACAGTTTAAAGTTTTAGTAGCTATAAGCTCAAGGGTGTTTTCTGATTTTTTTAACCTATGGTATTTCAAAAATTTGCTCTGTGTCAGTTACTTTTCTTGGGGCTAAGACAAAATACCTGGGTGAGGAGAGAGAAAACAACTTAAGGGAGGAAAAGACTTATTTTGGCTTACAGTTTTAGAGGATAAGTCCACCACAGTACAAAAGGAATGGTGGAATTCATGGCAGTGCCACATGCAGCCGGGACCACTCAAGTCTCAGTGGGCCACAAAGAAGGAATTGCCTGGGCTGAAGGGGATGGAGACCGTAAGACCTGCCATCTGTGGCCACCAACTTCCTCCAGCTCGACACCGTCTCCCATAAGATCCTCAGTTTTGCAAAGCAGTGTTACCAGCTAGGAACCAAGTATTCAGACATGAGCTTAGGGAACACTTCTCATTCTAACCATACCATTCTGCTGTCAATATCTTTTGAAAAATTCAAATGGGGTTTCATCCTTGCAGTGGCCTTAACTGGTAATGGCTCCGTCCCCTCATCTCTCGTGATATTCCTTCCCTTCCCATCCTTTCCTGTCCATTCATACTTGCTCATTGGATAGAATAAAGATACAGAATATTCCATTCTGCACCTTTCCCAGAAGGAGTAACTTTCTTATTGAGAACTAAGCTCAAGTGAATCATGACTTGTCTTCTAATGGCAATGGTTTCTTGTGGGGTGTTACTTGTTAAACCATCACATATATAAGTTCAGGTAGGTTAAGGATAATCTTATTATTACTGATTTTTGATAGTTGAGGAACCATTGCTGAAAGAATGTGAACCTTGAAGCATCTTGCAAGGCTAATAGACACCAAGGGTAAGTACAGCTAGAGCTGTTTATGAAGCATTCATTCATGATCACCATTGCTGTCCGTGAAGCATTCATTCATGATCACCATCAGCTGTCCTCGAAGCATTCATTCATGATCACCATCAGCTGTCCTCGAAGCATTCATTCATGATCACCATCAGCTGTCCTCGAAGCATTCATTCATGATCACCATCAGCTGTCTATGAAGCATTCATTCATGATCACCATCAGCTGTCTATGAAGCATTCATTCATGATCACCATCAGCTGTCCGTGAAGCATTCATTCATGATCACCATCAGCTGTCCGTGAAGCATTCATTCATGATCACCATCAGCAACAGCAATATTTTAGAACATAATATTTTGGGAAGACAAACTTGTGAATTGTGATTTGGTACCACACATACTTTGGGGGTGGGTTCTTGAGTTTCTGTGATCAGTGACCAAGAACCTTCTCTCTTCTCTTGTGCTGATACCATTCTTGTTCAACTAAATAAATTAGTTTTAAATCACACCTGATGATATGTACACACTTACTCTATATCCTTAGCTTTGTCAGAGATGAAATGAAGATAAAACCTTTGTCATTTTTTTCTTAGCAATTCACTGTCTTCGATGTCATTTTTCCATCCCTGTCTCCCTCCTTTCATGTATCCAGGACACATACACCTTGCTGAGACTGGGTAAATCCTGGTAGTTCTGACCAATGCAAGACAGGCCTCAGGACATAAACATTTTTCTGTCGTTATACTTTTGCATGGTATTTTTACTCTGTATATATTCCAAGCAAGGCTTGTTTAATCAGTAAGCAAAGTTCAAATCAAGTCATCTTCAATATTGTTCTCTAAGATAAAACAGGCATGGTGAGAACTAACTTGATTATATCTCCCTCCTGCACATGTTTGTATTTGGGTTAATGGTTTAAGGCAATAGAGTCCATTACGACTAAAAAGTCAAAGTGTTACTAGAATATAAGTTGGGGAAAAGGCTGTAATAGGGAAGACTCAGATACTTTCTGCTGATTGTTATGTTGCCCGGTAGGGTTCTTTCTCCCACTGTTACCACATGGGGAGTATAGTTCTAGAACTTTTCTTCACGCAAACCTTAGGGGATTCTATGCTTTGCATCTGTAATTTGGGAAGCAATTGCATCAAAGCGACTAGACTCTGTGTGAGAGGGAGGCTGAGGAGAAAGTCGTCCAAAGCTATTGATGTGACTTTCCATCATCTTGCACCTCATTTCTTTATAGAGCTTACATACAATAAAATTCTTTGCAAGGTTTACAAGCCTTGTTCTATGCATTTTGACAAGCTTTTAATAATCTTATAGCCACCCCAATATCAAAATGAGGATATTTGTTTCACTCCCCCATCCCCAAATTTCCCAGTGTCTCATCTATAGACAATGTTTTCCTTACCTTGACCCCTTGACAACTTCTGATCTGATGCCATATGTCTACTTAGAACACAGCTTTCTGAAACCAAAGGCCTTTACTTAGCATAATGCTAAATCCTGACACTTTTCCATTCTGCTCCATGTTCCAAAACTGCTACCTCCTTTTTTTTTTCTGCATAGTACCTTGATGAGTCATATGCCACACTTTTTAAAATCATTCAGCAGCTAACAATTATTGAATTGTTTCAAATTTTTGGCAATTATGAGTAAAGCCATTGTAAACCATTCACACACCGGTTTTTGTATAAACATATATTGTTATTTCTTTTTATAATCGCTGAGCCAGATACAAGAGCAACGTAAGAAAAACAAATCTTCTGTATTACCACTGATATTTGGTGCTGCGCTGGTTTATCTTTGCTGTTGCTTTTGTTTTGGGGGTGCTTGCTTGTAATTTGTACATCCTTAATGGCCAATCCTGGTGTGCATCTTTTTATGTGTGACTGTTTTCCATTTAGATATCTTCTCTGGTGAACAATCAGTTAAAATAACTTGCATATTCACTTTGTTTTCTTGCTATTGAGTTTTCACAGTTCTTCTATAAATACACTATTGATCACTTTTTTCCATATGTGTTTTTGTGTGTGCATGTTCTTCTATGTGGTACATGTGTGCATTTTAATATAATGATTCCTTTACAATCATTCTTCATCATTTTGTGAGTACCACTCATCTGTCCCCACTATTCCTTTGAATGTTTGATTGAAAGCACTTTAAAAAGCAAATGAAATCTAACACCTTGCTGTATATTCATAAAATTCCCTTTTGGAAGCCAAGAGGATGCCCACTTCTGAAGTTGTCACGGACCATGAGGCCTGGACCACAATCTTGAGTCCATGTAGGTCCCGGATCATGCTAATTCATATCATTGCACTATTTATCTTTTTAAACTTAGGTTGATACAAGACGTTTCCTGATGCTCGGCAAATCATGCAACTGTAAAAATTACTACACAACAGATACACCTTTATCCATTTCTATAAAGTCCGGCCAGGTACCCAATAATTTTTTAACACTGTTATGCTCCCAGTTTAATTGCCACAGAAGACAGCCAGCAGGCAGCATTTGTAACTGTTTTTATCAACTCCTCTCCTTCTCTCTCTGATCATGGTGCCATCTACTTTCTAGAGATATGGAAGATACCAGGTGTGCATCAATTTCATACTAACTCAAATTTAAGCATGCGGTCAGCTTACTTTCCTTTCTTTTAGGGGACATGCATCTTCCCATAATGAAGAGTTTTCCTTTCAGACTCTGATTCTATCTGGTCCTAAATCTTGTACCGTAACACATTTCTGTTTGTATTACTAATTTCAACTTCTAAAATCACTATTCTTCCTCAAGATCCAGTTGTATTTATTTTCCCTATTTGAAAAGCAAAATCTTCCACAATTTCTCATGTTTCTTGCTTCCCCCATGCCTTTTGTTTTTCTCCAAACAAGCTTGTGGGGATCTCTTCAGAAGGATCAGTGTTGACTTCCATGTTGCCAATGTTCTAATCACAAGAATGGAAAGGAAAGGATAGGAATGGAGCGACTGATAGAGCTCTTGCCCAGCACACAAGAGCACAGCATTGATCTCCAGCACTGCAAAACATTAACCCGCATACATGTGAAATGAATATTTTCAAATCGTTTTGCATTTGTCCTCTCAGAAGTACTTAATATTGCTACTTGCATTCCTGTTTTCTACAGAAATTCTTCAAATTACTCCACCAGTTAACATCTACCTTTTTTCTTTTTTTCTACTCCTTCTCCTCTTCTTTATTAAAGTGTCACATTTTCTTTTTATTTATTTATTTACTTTTTTATTATTATTTCCGCTCATACAAACTTAACAGGTACACCAGTCCCCTCCCTCCACTTCCAACTGACCTCCCTGCTCCCCCCTCCCTTCTCCCCTCCCTTCCCATCCCCAAGTGCCTCCCTCCCAATCCCCGGAGCATCCTTTACTGTGCATGCCAAACTCTCCTCTGGGTCCTCCTCTCCGATGAGGTGCAAGGACCCAGGGGCATTTCCCAGAACCCTTTCTAAAGTGTCACATTTTCTTATTCTCAATTTTTCTGGTTGAGTAAACCTCATGATATTTTTAAGTATCATCTACCTATCAATCAATAAGATGCAGCTCTTTGAGTGTATGTGTGTGTGTGTGTGTGTGTGTGTGTGTGTGTGTGTGTGTGTGTGTGTAGGCCTAAAAAGTAATTTCAGGAATCATCCTGCATTGCTTCTACCTCCTTATTGCTTTGCTCTGGGGTTTCCCAGGCTCGCCCGCCAGGGTCAGAAGTATAACCCGTCGCCATTTCCACCTGGGACTTTTTATATGGGACCTGGGATTGAAACTCAGGTGCTTTTGCAAGGGAGGCAAAGGCTTAAGCATCGAACCATCTCTCCAACCCTAAGACACAACTCTTGACCTCAAATCCAACCTTCTCAAAAGAAGATTTCACCATATTCGTTTCTCTGCTTGTTTCTTTCAAACATTTTTCTTCCCTTCTTCCTCTTAAATCTATGATTATCTCCTGCCATGTTTCTTCTTGTCCAAGCTGAAACATGAGGATCTCACCAACACATTCTTTTTCCTAAAATGCAGATTTCTTGGCAGTAACTTAACCATTCATACATTCATCCATGCAAGAAATACTAGTGGGTGCATATCAGGTGCTGCAGACAAGGCTAACACTTTGTCAACTTGAATCGGGCATTACTTTGAATCATGAATTACCTTTAATTCAGCATTGTGCAGGCTGCATGTTAAGGCTGACGAGTGCTTACAGGAAGAGGATCCTAATCACACTGCGGAGGGGAAGCCAGAGGAAACCTGCCAGAGGCAACCCTCAGATGGAATGACAAAGAATGAGCACTCACCCTCCTAATTCACTCATAATCCTTTCACTTGTCTTATAGATCTATTGCCAGGAACTTGTCCAGCAAGTCGCCACTATATCTCACCAACTCCAGTAAAAATGTTTCCTAACAGGGCTCATTGGCCTCTAATATTGCCTTCCTCCCATCTGTCTTGCACATTGCTGCTCTGTCATGTACCATCCTGAGCATATCTCTCTCTCTCTTTCTCCTACCCCCAATCAATCAATAGACCCCAATTTTTTTGATTTGCATCAAAAGACACAATGATTTCACTCCTCACCATACTGACAGGTCCGATAAGTGACCGGCATCAGTCACTGTATCGACCATTCAGTTTCTTGGCTATGCCAATGTCCCCATCAATTTCATCCCTTGCAGGTATTGGCTCCTCCCCCAGGAGTCCCTCCTGTCCTACCTTTTGACTGGCGTCTGCTTGCAAATTCATCAAGACTCAGAGTTTGCCACGTTTCTTTAGATGCTCAGTGCACTGAAACACTAGAACTCTTTGTTCCACAGCAACTTGTGCATTTATTTATTATTGCATATATCACATTATAACTATTCACTTTTCCATTTCCTCACATAAACTTAAAAGTGTCTCGAGGAAAGAAAAATGTCATATTCATCTCCATATTCTCAGCACTCCAAATAGTCTTGGCATATGTGTAGGTACTGAAAATATTTATTGGGTAAGCATGAATGAATTAATTAATATTAGATAATTCCCTTGATTAACAAGGGAGATATCTGCTGTGTGACCAAGAACATTTCTTTCCTACAACCCTACCCAGTCAACAATAGTTACCAAGTTTTTTTTTCTTTAAAAAATATTGTATTTATTTATTTGAGAGAAAAGTAGCATGTATACATGTACATTGAGCTTTCAGGAATCAAACCCAGGTCACCAGGTTTTCAAACAGACAATTTAGGCACTGAACTATCTCACCGCCCTACCAAGCTGTTTCTATATGTTAGCCATTGTGCCAAACGCTAATGATTCAAAAGTAAAAAAAAAAATACACTCTCTTTTTCAAGTATATGAGAGAAGACAGATCTGCAAACAGACAAGTTTAACACAGAATTGTTACAGGATTTAGTACCAGAAAGAAAGAGAGCTATAAGATTTGGGTAAATACAGAAGGCCCCCCTACTGCAGCACATCAAGGTTATACCAAGACCTAAAGAAGAGATAGAAGTATAAGATAACTCTTTCAGGCCAAGGGAATTACATGCAAAAGTCTTGGTTGAAAGCCACACACAGGCTCTCCAGAAACTTAAAGATCAGTCTGGATGGACCATGGAATCCAGGTAGAGTCACTAAGAGGCAAGAGATTATAAATGGTTGTAATAATTCTTAGGGATTTCAGCAGGGGACAGGAAAGATAAGGTTATGTTAGCCGCAGTTTGCAGAATGTGCCAGAGGATTGCAGAAGGCAAAGTAGAGAGAGGAGAACAAAGGTTACCACAGTGATTCCGGCAAGGGCTGATGATGCTCTCTCAGGAACACCACCTGTCCTACTTTCCTGTAGGACTTTGTGCTGTGCCCATGGGTAAGAAAAGTCACCAGTGTTCTGCAGAGCCTAGGAAGTAACAGGAAAACAAAATGCCAAAGTAATACAAGCCATCACGTGCTGCCAGTCAAAGCCCTTTTTGCCCTATTTGCTACTTCTTCCAATGCTAACTGACTTCAATATGCAATGTGACGATGATAAGATAAGCCAAAGTAGTAAGAGATAAAGAATTAGGCTTTGGCCACAGCATAGCCAGGAATAGGTGACAGATCACAGCTGGTGACAATAATAGCAAAAATAGGGGCCGTGGGCAAGACGAGAAAAAAAATCTTGTCTCCATGGTCTGTGAAACCATAGTTGAAATGACTAGCAGTAAGATGTAAGTCTTTTCAATTGGATGGAAGTTAAATTCTACAAGGAGGCATGTAAGTCTAAGAGTGCCTGTGGAGGTACCTCCTGGTTACGAAAGGGATGAAACATGAGTCTTGTTTGCTACTAAGCACACTGCAGCCCAGCTTGGGCATCCAGGTTCAGAGGCTTCCAAGTTTCCACTGTCATTTCGTGTTCATAGAATCTGGCTCCAAGTCCTTTCCTGAGGGGAAAAGTCCCTTGGAAGGGAAGGTAGAATCTCAATGTGACAGCCCACAGTCCTTCCCATAATCCTCTTCTTTCAAAATAGCTACTGTCAGGAAGAGCTACCCCAAATCTTCCCCCACCCAGGACCCATAATCCAATGCTTCACAGTATGACTTCCACTTGGACTCATATTTGAAAAAACAAAAAAAGGAATGCAAACATCATCCAAGAGCCTAATGCTCTGATACAACCTATCCTTTGCCATAAATATTGGGTTCTATTTTATGAAAATGAGAAATTCTCTGGCCATGTATTACCAAGTGTGAGAATGTACTTTTGGGAAAGCATAGCTTTTCCATAATCCCCCAGGCGCTCAATTAGATGCTAAAAATATGCCAAGAGGTCTTACTCAGTGCTATTTACACCTGATAGTGGCAATATACGCATAATATTACACATTCCATAAGGAAAGCCTATGGCAAGTTTTACACAATTCTGCTTCCCACATATTGTACCATCTCATTGCATTTCTCATAAGGGCCATTGCCAGGGTCCTGTCTGTCACCATCTCTCTCACCTGGGGACCATAACTGACTGTCCAGACACTCTGCTGTCCAGTTCATTCTCTACAAGGCAGCCAGCATAATATCCTGGAGTGGGAGGTAATCTTAGCAATGACTTCCCAGAGCTGTCAAGGTAAAATTCCACCCTTTCAGAATGTGCTTGGTGGTCTAACATCTTACCAGCTTTCCTCTACCTTTTTCCTTTTACTTCCTGCTTTATGTTGCAATTGCAAAACCTTTCAAGCTCTTTAATATGACCTGCCTCTTCTCATTGAATGTTTTCTTGGTCACTTTAGATGCCTTCATGAAAGTCTTTCTATTTTTTACTTCACAAGAAGGAAAAAATTGAAGTGTCTCATTTCTTCATCTTATTATTATACCTATTACACTTTATCATAAAGGATTATTTATTTAACTGTCTGACTCTCCTGTTGGACTATAATTTTCCAAAGAATAATGAACTTTGTTCATTATTTCACATATTGTATCTATCATAATAGCTTGATGTCAATTGGTCGAATGGATGAATGGAATGATAGAAAGATGAGTAGATGATGGATGGATGATTGGATGGAGATTGGATGATCTGATCAATAGATGAGGAAGTGTAAGTAACAAAAACAGCCTATGTAGACAACATAAAGTGGGTGACAGAGATGGAGAGATAGAGTTGGTTCAGAAGTCAGAATACTTGCTCTACAATCATGAATACCTAGGTTCAGACCCCAGTACCCACACAGCAAACTGGGCATCTTCACAAAGAACTGTGTAGCAGTTACTCTTAAGTATTGCTGTGAGAGAAGACCCGAAGTCAAATAACTTAAGGGAGAAAGGGAGATTTAGTCAACTTACAGTTCCAAAGGGGAGATATAGTCTTTCACGGAGGAAGGGACTATGGCTGGCTGGCAAAGCTGGAGAGGGGCTATATCACTCCCAACCACGTGGCTGAAGGCTGGATTCCTGGAGAGTCTCTAGTCACATTGTAGACTTGGAGGTCTGGAGAGCTGAAGGGTCAAATCAAAAATGAAGAAACCGTGTAGCAGGAGGGAAGAGCGTTTTCTAGCAGCTTCGGAGAGTCTCCTGTTCTATGGTTCCTTTTGCCTGGTCAGCTACTGGGAGGTTCCAATGGGACCTAGGGTTGGTCTTGTATCCTAACGTATTGATCTGGATAATCTCTTCAGGTGCTCTGACAGCTGATCTTAGTTAATGACAGATGTGGTAAAGTTGACACCCGGGATTAACTATCACAGACTGTAACCCCAGATGTGCAGAGGGGGAGAAGGAAAAGAAGACCTCTGGGGCTTACTGTTTCCAGCTCAGTTGAGATTTGATCCCTAGGTTCAGGAAGAAACTGCCTTTGACAGTGTGCACAGGTGCACACACACCCACACACGTGCGCACCTGTGCACACGCTTGAAACTAAACAATAAGCAATAAACCTTAAAAAGCATCCACTTAAAAATCAAAAACGTTGGGCTGCAGAGATGGCTCAGGGGTTAAAACTGTACCTTGAAAGCAGAAAATCCTGATTTCTGATCCCAGGTCCACTTAAAAAAGACAGATGGAAATAGCAGAGGCTCATACTTCCTGCCCTGGTGGTGGAGCCTGGGAAATCCCAGAGCAAAGCAACCAGGTAGAAGTAACCCAGATAGAAGCAACCTAGGATGATTCCAGAAGTTACCCTTGGTCATCCACAGGGACATACAGTGCCCTCTGATACACACACACACACACACACACACACACAATAAGTGAATAAAGTTATAAAAAATAAAAAGTCTATTTATTTATTTATTTATGAGAGAGAAAGAGAACATGAGCCATATGGATTTTCAGGTATCAAACTCAGGGACACCAGGTTTGTGAGCAGGCGCCTGTCTTGCCTGCTGAGCTATCTTTCAGGCCCTAAATTTTTAAAGAAAAAAGTTTGTCTAAGCTCTATATCTCCTCTCTAAAGTAAGAATGACAAAAAAAATAATATTTACAATAAGCAAAGCCCTTACAACAGTGCTCTACATGTTACAAGGTATCCCGTTCAAAACGTAAGCAATTAATAGTCATAACAGAATGTTTTTAGAAAATATTGCAAAGAAACGAACTGATGAAAATGAAGCGAGAAACAACTTAGTAGTAAAATCTAGCTAAGGCTCCCTTAGCAACTTGATCTTGTTCTTATTCACAAAATAGATTTGAGACTTTCTGATGATTCCCAGCGACTCATCAACATCTAGCAGATTGTCTTGGAGTAAAATAGAGCACATTCTGCCCCAGGGTCCAAGTTCAACACTGATTACCAGAGACATGTCTGCTAAACCCCTAACCCTTAGACTTCTGACAGGGCTGTGCTCGAAGATCTATTACACTTTCCTGCCCCCCACTTTCACAGCCAACCTTCCAGTCTTCCGTCCCTTGACTGCCCACACTGGTGGTACCTGATTAATTGGACTTCTGCTCGTGACCCTTCCTTGCTCGGCCTGTATCCAAGATGGGTCAGTGGCTTTAAGGACATGCCCCTGAGCAGTAAACTGTGCCAAGACACACAGGAAAGGAATGTCACAGCAGTTGGTCTACATTAGCATAATTATCTCCTGCATCTACTTTCAAACAACTCATACTTTGTCTCTAACCAATCTAATTTTGACTTTCCATTTATTTTTATTACTTCCTTACAAGTTGTTCTTAACAACCTGATAGTCTCCTTTTAGTTAAGGCTTTGATTAGCATTCAAAGATGTGATATCCCTTGAAAAGTGGGTAGTATAGTCCCAGGATTGCTTGCAATAATGAATATACTTCCTAACTTGGGCATAAGCCAGAGGCGATCTGCAAAAAAATATTTAATACTTAGCATATTAGTACACTAAGATAGTGAAATACTTGACACAGCCTTCTTATAAAGAAGTCTAATTAGTCTCAAGTATAAGGAGTCCAAGTACATGATGTTAAATCCTAGGTCTCCATTATGTTGTATCACAACATGGTGGTTCATGGTGGGTAGAGCTTAAGACACTAAACAGGAAATCAGAAATGTTGAGATGGGAGATACTAGAGTTCTAAAATCTCTTCTAAGGGCCTGTCTAGTGACCTAACAACTTCTTTCTAGACTTTACTTCCCCTTAGTGCTAGCCTGAGGTTGACCTTTTAATCACAACAAACATTTTGGGGACACCTAAGTAAATCTAAACCTCAGCACCTGGAAAGGCAGAGGCTAGGAGGAGACACAAGAACTGTTGACCACAGAGCCGAGGAGGGTCCTTGAACCAGTGCCAAGCATTGGCTCCTCAGTAGCGGGACCTCATAGAATACACTAAGGATATGGGAAAGAGTTACTGCTAGCTTCAGATCTCAAAACCCGAGACCCCCCACCTGATAGAGCTGAGAGACTCCACCAAGAATGTTAATAGGATCTGACAAGATAAACAGATAACTGGGGGCTGGAGAGGTGGCTCAGGGGTTAAGCCTCTGCCTTGCAGGCCGAGGGTCCTGAGTTCGGATCCTAGATCCCACGTATAGACGCTGGGCGGAAGCGGGGGCGGCCTGCGTTTCTGGTCCTGGTAGGACGGAGCCTGTGAATCCCGGGGCAGAGTAAACAAGGAGGAGGTGGAGGCGTCCATGGTGGTTCCCGAATTCTCCCGTGGTTCTACACACACACACACATGCCCGCACACACACACACACACACACACACACACACACGCACAATTGAATAAAAAAAAATTAAGAAAAAACCCCAGATAACTGGACAGACTCTTAGTCTGTGAAAAGAGGGAACCAACTGGTCAACCCCAAAATTCCTTCTCCTTGCACTTCAACTGTTAAAAACTTGCACCCCTGACTCCATCTGGAGGGGAAATGGCTATTCCCTTACTGGAGTTTTGGAGAAGCTTCCTGAATAACTTCAGTCTTCAGTTTTCCTGGAGGAAGTGTGCGTTTGAGTTCTATCCCTTCCCCCTCCCCCTTTTTTCTTTTTTTCTTCTTCTCTTTTCTGTCTACCAAGCAATATGAAAGAATTCCAACAGTTATCAGGTGTTATGACTTCCTTCACGTGGATTATAGTGAGGATGGTCTTTTCCACTGAAGCTTGTATTTTGCCGTGGACTAATTCCTAAATTTAGGTATGGGTACTACGAGGCAGGACTGCTCATGAATTAAGACTCTGTCTACATGTGATTGGCTTTTATCTAAACCATATGAAAAGTACTGGCAAAACAACAAGACTGCTAACCTTTGAGCCTATGCGAATAAGAGCAAAACTAGGGAGTTCCTCATTCCCCAGAAATGCTTCCTCTCAGAGCCCTGCATCAGAGGTAGCACGAAGCCCACTAGCATGTGTGTCTTCTGTAATCCTGATTCCAACCACCCTTCCAGAGAAGCCTCAGGCAGGGATGTTGTCTATGTCAGGCAGGAACCTCACAGCCAGGGCAAAAATCTTTCCTCCTTGATGTGGATGTCAGAGCAGTCGTTAGTACGTCGGCCCTGTGTTCTGTTTTTCTAAGACGTGGTTCAGGTACTCTGTCCTTTCATTACCATTGTTGTGTGCTGGAAAAGGGGAGCAGAAAACTGGTCTTTTAGCTTTTAGTCACCAGACCAGAAAATCAACATCTGGATCTATCAGGAGGAGCAGCGTACAGCATTTGATGCTGCTGCACTTCAGGCTAGATTTTAAAACAAAGGAAATGTGGAATTACTTCCTGTGGGTACAAGATGGATAAACACCAGTAAACAGTTATATGCAAATGCTCACTAGTCAAAGGGGAATATTTTGGAAGACATTTCAGTTGACTAACCAATACTACTGGGGTTAAAAAAAACTAAGCACAACTTTTCTCAGCTTCCCCTACAATCCATTGACCCACAGGGTATATAAGATTTGGTAATGTGGCTACCATGTGGGATCTATGACAAAAAGCCCAAGGGAGTCAAAAAGGTGAGAAACCCAGCACTGTTACATTAGAAAACAAAAGTCAAGCAATGATCAACTTCCTGGCTCTTGTCATGTGAGAAAGTTATTCATAGAATTTTACACCCATTGTGGATTGTTTTGCTGTTATAGTTCTCACTTGAGAAACTGCTTACCAACAGAGCCCTTCATAATAACAGATGAAATATGTAGTACAGGCATCCTAATTAAAAGAAAAACAGTGAAGTTTCCCTCTGCATAGTTTCCTGAGTTCTTAGGTCAAATTCTGTTTCTTCTCAGTCTGGCTGGGATACTACTTGCTCTGTTCTATGGGATCTGCCAGAGGTGACAGATAGACTACAATTCTGAAATCACCCCAAATGCACTAGCAATACAAGGGCCAGATGGCTGTTAGACTGCATCAATCTTTCCAAAAACAAATTTTATATTATAAAATTCAGAAACCAAAAACAATTATGGGTAGAAAATGAAACACACTCCGAAGCAATAATGAGACCTGAAACAACAATGATAAATTCACGTAAGGTCTGCTAATCAGTATGTCCAAGCTCAATGCTCCTGTTAGATGTTGCCGACAGTCCCAGAGCTTTTACATATCCCACTCGACACTGAGACCCTCTCCTAACACAAAGTTCTAGGAGCCTCTGCCGCTCATGTCGTCGTGGAGTTCTTGTGTTTGGAGTCGAAGATTAAAACCAGAACATGTATAGAGGATTAAGATAGAATTTATTAGTGGAGAGAAAGAACCGAACTCATAGACATGGAGTGCAGGCGCCCCAGAGAACTCGTGGACTCCAGGCATGAAATCCATGAGGGGCAAGAGCTGGAAAACCACACATGGGCTCCAGATGTTGAGTGCCACGAGGGGCGGGCGTCAAAAATGGTTGTCAAGATCAGATATATTTATACGTTTAAATAAGCCAGGGAAAAATGGCTTTTCCTCATTGGTTAGCTCACGTTGGGGCCCAACCCAGCTGATCTTATGCCCACCTGGGGGGGGGGGGGCTGGAGATCAACTTGTTCTTAGATGGGCTTAGCTTATTTGATATAGAGGATTCAACTCCACATCCTTTCAGTTCCTCGGCAGGGGGTGCTCCTTCAGGGTGATCTCAGCAGCGAGGGAATGCCCTCCAGGGATTTCAAAGACCTTCCCAGCATGGCTGCTCTAAACCTGCCTTAATTTGAGGTCCTGTAATGGTGCTCCTCTGTGCTTCCTAACAATCACATACACATTACATAGGTTTAGTTCATGGCCCACACATGAATCTGCCCCTTCCAGAGGCACATCTTACCTTTATGGTTGAAAGAAAGATTCTGAGTTTTCAATAAATCTAGAGCTGCTCTTATTTCCCCAATGTATTAATTAACTTTGACATCTTCGTGGCTACTCAACAAGATGCAGAGAATCACATTCGATTTGTTCATTATTATGTTAGCAAAAAAAAAAATCTAGTCCCTTCTTATTGACAATTTTTTAAATTTTTATCTCTATATCTTTCTCTTACATCTGAACATTTGAAATTAAACACAACTATTCTTATTCTTGTGTGTAAAATGGTCTCTTCGCTACCTATTTTCAAAATATTATTCATCTACCCTTTTGGAGAAATTATACCTGGCACTGAAAAGAATTTGCTTCTAGATGTACTTTTTAGAGCTCTGTCCTTCCCATGTGCAGGAAGGAAACTAAATCGTTGCTTAAGCAACCTTCCATTTCCACTTGAACTCTACCTAACATCTCAGTTTACAGGACAGACACAAAGGGGTTGGTCTTCAGGAGTTAATGCTTAACATGTTGCTGTCAAATACATAGAAGTTACTTACTTGATGTAGACTACACTGGATGCAAACTGAAGATACTGCAGAAGATAGCAAAATGAAAAGAGATGTTATCACAAGGTCAGGAAAACTGCTATTAGTTGAAAAGAAAGAATTGCATATGAGAAGAGCCAATGAGAGTTATATAAAGAAAGTAAAATATTGTTTATAAGCAGCAAAATAAAGCATAAAATCAAGTTTGAAAGCATTTTAGAGATTAATAGATATACATAAAAAAATAGCTCAAGAAAAATCTGTTCCTACTTTAAGTAAATCCAGAAGTAAAAGGGTTTTAAAAACATAGAGAAGTTGATTTAAACTCAGTCTATGTCAGTGAGAAAGAATGAACCTTAAATCTTAGTTCCTGGTTTTACAGTGTCATGACCTTGAAGAATAACTGTAGGGTGTTTCATGGTAGGTGATGCTATGACCCTTTCCCAAGGAAAGTACCAGAAACTTGGATGAAGTTAAGACCAAAAACAAAGAAAGAAAGATCTGTTGACTCATAACTTTAAGTACTCATGTCTTCAAATATTTAGTTGAATATTTCTGAGATTTTTAGACATTAGAGGTTTTGTGCTATATCAGCTACCATATCCCAAGCACAGGTAGTTTACATTTCTAAAAGAGCAAAGAGATGGACAGAAATAAGGAAACAGAGATGCAGACTGAATATTCAGCTTCTTCTATTTCTAGCGCAGCAAAAAGATGAACAACAAGGAAACAGAGATGACTCCATACTGTGTTATACAAGAGTGTAAAACGAGTACTTGATAGCCAGTTTTTCAGCTATCCCAGACCTCTCCTTTAGCAAAATCAGTGTAAGAGGTAAATGTGCATTTGCATATACAAATCACCTTGCCTGCTCTATGAGTCAGCATGTGTTCCTCTGAGAAGCTTTGGCTTGCTAAATGTGGAATCTTAATTTCTCAATCAAAGATCCATCCTCTCTCAGACCTTGGCTTTGGTCAGGGACGGTTAAAATGATGAAAAAGGAATGGAGCGATGAGCAGAATAAGCAACAACTATAATAAAAAAAAACTGATGGAAACATATTCATGAATGGGTGAAGCAGTTGTGGTTTTAGTCCATCCATCCTTTCTTTCATCCACACATCTACCTGTCATCTGCCCATTAATCCATGAGTTCGTTCACTCGGGTATTTTATCAGGAGAGAGAAAGTTGTGCAAGCACACAGGCAAGTTTTTGGAACAGGAAAGAGTTTCCTTGAGATAAGTTCACTTGCAAACTCATGCTCTGCTCTCTTGGTGTTTACATGGTAAGCTTTGTCGATGTAGCTGACTCCTGGGGAAACAAGACAGAACTGCGACATACGCCTATTTGTTTGCAGCCCGGGCACTTTTTCTCTCGCTATAGATTTCCATATATTTGCATTTCCCGTTTAACAGATGGGCCCGGCTGTACTGATTCCTAAAGTGGCTGGTAGTCACATCAAATTCCTACCAAGTGAAGCTTGGCCTCCCGCCAATTCTGGAGAGCTTTTCCATGGATGGCAAGAGAGTCCATAAAGTTTCAGTGGAAGTCGGGGAAACCCATGGTAATTTTTATCAGTTTCACCTGAGTGTGACTTTGAAATCAACTCCTTGACATTTCCTTGAGACAAAAATCAAACAATGATGCTCTGAAGGATGTCCTTTCAGTAAGAAAGGGAAAGGAGTGAAAGAGAGGGAGGGGGAAGGTAAAGGTAAAAGAAAGGGAAGTGTCTTCGTTTCATAAGTTTGTTGTCATGATAAAATACCTGACCCAGAGCTTAGGGGAGCAAGGGCATTTTTTTGGCCAGCTTATAGTTCCAAGGTGTGACATCCTTCATGGCAGGAGAGTGATCAGCCACAAGAGATGAGGGAACCCGGCCCCACAAGACCCCACAGCACAGGCAGAGAACAAGGCCCAGTGGACACCTGCTTGCTGTCAGCTTTGCCAAACATGCTGGGCAGCTCTCTCCATCTTCTCTACTTGCCCAGGAAATGGTCCACCCGTGAGGGGCTGGGTCTTCCCACGTCAATCATGCAATTGAAACCATCTCCACAGTCTTGCATAGACGTCAGCCTTAACTAAATAAATCCCCAGAGGCTCATCTCCCAAGGATCAAGTCCACGACTGAGACTAATTGGCACGTGAAGGAAAAAAGTAAAGGGAAAAGCAAAGGGGAAAAAAAGAAAGGGAAAGGAAGAAGAGGAGAGGAAGAGGAGGAGGAGAAAGGAAAAGGAAGAAGAAGGGACAATAAAGGAGGGGAAAAGAGAACATATCTAAATGACAGGACACTAAACTTCTGTTTAGTCCACCGTGAATCCCTCTGACACACTTCCAGGACTGCATTACAGCGACGGAGAAATTTCGTGAACTAGAGATTTATAACTCATGACAAGTCAACCCAGATCCTTATGAAACTAGAAATGAGTCAGCAACATTAGAGCTGCTTGAAATTCAGGCCGTTTCAGAGTGAGGGGAGAAATCTCCAAGAATTTCACAGAGAATGTTTTACTCTGAAAAACTGCTGAGAATTCTTCAGAGGCGAAGTGGCGGCTGGGATTTTATTTTCCACAGCCAGGTGGTAAATGGACCAAGGCTTTGCAAAGCAAGATCAGACGGCTGGCGAGGAGGCGTTCCACGCCATCCTGGGATGTTTAATTGCTTCCCTGCCGTCTTTCCTAAAATTGGTTAACCTTTCATGACTCCCACCTCCTTCAAGAAATAATTCATACCCCTTAATACAGACTAGAAGGCCATTAGCACACCATGGGTCTGGTTCCTATCCCTCACCTTAAACAACTGCCGATATCAGTCAAACTGAAAATTCTTTTTATGCTCAATGAATCCTGCTCAAATTTTTATATTTTTACATGCATTTATTTTGCACAAGTTCATATGCATACATGATTAGACAAATGCCAGGGCATGCATGTAGAAGTCAGGGGATAATTCATGGGAAAGGGTTTTCTCTTCCACCATGAGGGTTCTAAAGACAGAATTTAAGTAACCGGGCTTGAAAACAGGTGTCTTCGACCGCTGAGTTATCTTGCAGGCCCAGATAACGTATTTAGAATTATTTATTTCTTTGAGAGAGATTGAGAACAAGAACATGTATGTCATAGCGCATGGGTGTAGACTGAGAACAACTTTTTTTTAACTTTTTTTATTATTATTTCTTATTTATTCAATTGTGTGTGTGTGTGTGTGTGTGTGTACGGGGTGTGTGTGTGTGTGTGTGTGTGTGTGTGTGTGTGCGCGGTGTGTGTAGAACCACAGGCGAATTTGGGAACCACCATGGACCGCCTCCACCTCTTCCTTGTTTACTCTGCCCCAGCATTCACAGGCTCCGCCCTACCAGGACCGGAAATGCAGGCTGTCCCCTCTTCCGCCTGGCGTCTATACGTGGGATCTGGGATCTGAACTCAGGACCTTCCGCCTGCAAGGCAGAGACTTAACCCCTGAGCCACCTCTCCAGCCCCGACTGAGAACAACTTATAGAAGTCAGTTCTCTCCTTTCTACCATGTGGGTTTCTGGGAATTGAAATCAACTTACCAGGTTTGTAGCCTTACCCACTCGGCTATCTCATCACCCCTAACCCCGAACTGAATTTTAATTATCATTGAATTGTTCCTGATAATTTCACAATTGTGTAACAATCACCATGTATAATAAACCTCCACATGTTGAGTATCTCTCTATTCAGTGTTGAATATTATCTTAGAAATCACAAATGGTTGGCCAGTATTTACAAAAACCCTGCAAAAGCCAATCTGTTTTCAAGCTCAGGACCTATAGGATGAGAGGCTGAACCTTGTCCAAGGTTAGACGATTTGCGGGTGGTAGCCCCAGAATCAGCCTACACCTGAAGCGAACCATCCACTGCCTTGGCAGACTCCCTTGGTGTAGCCCTCGCTGACTTTCACGATTAGACACATTGCAAATATTTCTGGAATGGTTTCCTTCAGTGCGCTGTGGCCCTGCGGAGGATGAAGGGTGTTTCTCTGGAAGTCTGAAAGGCAATTAGGGACCCCACGACTGGGCTACTTTAAATTTGTCTCTTACTTCCTTGTCTGTCTCTCCCACTTAGAATAGGAGCATCAGCCTTGGGTCATCCTTTACCGCAGCCAGGATACTTAGCACTCCATAGGCGCCTACATGCCGCTCCTCACATGGGGCCTTAGTAAATGAGTGAATGGTTAAAATCATGACGATTTCTTCTGACATTTCCAGCATGATTGGAAATCAAGTTTCTTGCTGTGATCATGGTGAAATGCCCAGGGTTTTGTTCTAGAACATTTGCTTCCAATTCGGCAACCAAGTCACCTCCCAAATGATGCAGAAAAACCAACAGACGAAATCCTTTCCCTCCAAATGTGGTTCATACCCAACCATAAAATATGTCATGGGGGCCGAGTGGAGAAGACATAAGAAACACCATCCGGAAGTTTTATTGAACCGTGATCCAGGGGAAACATGTCTGGACACGCCTGACCGTGGTTAGGAGATGCAGAAACAAATCTTACTGTTAGGCTTTAACAGAAGGATTGACTTTGCCTTTCTTACACATCCCATCACAAGAATAGAACCAAAGAAGAGACTGGAGGTCCACAGGAACGGAGAGAAGAGGGATCGGATCTGCTGAGGCTGAAAGGAAAAGATACTGGTGCTTCTACAATCTTGCTGTAGGGCTGAACGTGGGGAATGAGGGTTCCCAAAGATCTCTACTGGAGAGAAACTCTTGTGCCTATTCATCCTTCTGGGAAGAAGGCTTCCAGGACAAATCCTGTAGCAGCCCACAGAATCCAGGGTGGTGTCTACACTGTCGTCTTCTGCCTCAATCTTGAAGATGTCAAATGAAGCGTATGGAATCTCGCCAACAAGGAGTCACAACTGCGTGTTGAGATTGCCCTACAGCTCCTTAATTAATAGGTATTAATTGTTGTTTGGATGTGGTTTGTCTCCCAATGTTTCATGTCCTGGAAGTCTCATCAACAGTTATTATTTTTGAAGCAGAGGAACATTTAAGATAATTTGTGATAAAACACAAGTGAGTGAAGAGCCAAAGGATGCTCTTGTGGTTCCCTCCTTCCCTGCCTTTACTCAGAGCACATTTGTTTCCTTTCCGTACCTTAGGAAAGGATCTCCTATCACTGTGGTGAGAGGCGAGGAAACGGTTATCCTCTGGACCAGTTTCACCAATATCTTCCCAAGCATCATCTTAGAGGGACAAACTTGCTCACGCTGAGGACTGAGGACCTTGCCGTAACTCCTCAGAACTCAATTGCATCCTGACATCCTATTCATCATCCTGCTGATTTCCCATCACCGACCCCAATCGTATTAGCAAAACCTCAGAGGAGATCAGTAATGGCACCTTTTCTTTTTGTGTGTGACAAGTGACTTCAGAATGCATTTAATATCTTAAAATTGTCATTGATTGAAACTAGTCTTTCGAAATGAGCGGCTTAAAATGAATATCCCTATTTTTTTTTATTTCTTGAACCTTTTCCTCCCTAGCCATATACTTGGTCTTTTCAAAGATATTTTTCTAAATGGTCGAGAAGATCTGAAGTTGTCCAATGAGAAAGGAGCAGAAAGGCACAATCTCAATTAGAGGAGCCCTCCCCACTCCAAGAGCTAGATTTGTTCCCACTAAATTTCCTACTGAGAACAAAGCTTGGTGTGTAGTAGGGGCTCAAGTAAAACAGGAAAGTTACTGCTAGCTGGAAGTTGAGATCTCAGCACTCAGATTTTCTGCTAGGGATTTTGTGAGCAAGGGGTTTATAGAGAATGTGTGCAACCTTCACGCAGAGTGATTGCTTCCAGATTTGAGAGAGCGAATTCATATCTACTTTGATCATCTATTATTTGTAGATGATCTATATGTACATTATATGTACACATGTGTTATGCATGTTTGCCATGTGTGCATGTATAGTTATAGGGTCCATTTGTGTGTGTGTACCATGTGAGGGCTAGAAGTCCACCCAGAGAGATCAGTCCTCAGGCGCTGTTTATCAGATTTTTGAGGTAGGATCCCACACTGGCCTAGACTTTGCCAAGCAGGCTAGACATGCTTGCCAGAGAGCCCCAGGGACCTATCTCTCCAGCATTGGAATCATAAATTCATCCTACCATAGCTGTAGGTTTTGGGGATCTAACTCAGGTCCCCATGTCTGCACTCTTCCACCATGTCTTCTCTCAGTTCCTCCTACCGACCTCTTACCATGTAAAATCTTTTGTCTCTGCTTTAGTATCTATAGCAGAATGCTGACTTTGGAAACAAGAGCTGGAAGGTTTTATTTTTTTTTAACTTTTAAAACTTTAGGTGTGTGTGTGTGTGTGTGTGTGTGTGTGTGTGTGTGTGTGTGTGTACTGCATATCCCTGTGGAAGACCAAAGGTGACTTTGAGAATCATCCTGGATTGTTTCTATTTCCTTTTTGCTTCATGCTGGGATTTCCCAGGCTCCACCTACCAGGCAGGAAGTTCAGGCCTCTGCCTTTTCTGACTGACATTTTTATGTGGGACCTGGGATCTGAACTCAGGACCTTCTGCTTTCGAGGCAGAGTCTGAACCCCAGAGCCATTTCTCCAGCCTAGGTCTTTTCCAAGTTGCAGTAAAATGTGTCTGAGACGGCAAACGTGCCTTATGTATAATTGCAGACAAGGGCATTCAGTGAAGTCACAGTGGCTGTTGTCACCAACAATCATTCTTATGTGTATGGATGGGGGGCAAGAGGAAGAGGGACATCCTGCACCAAACCTTGCTTCTCATCTGGGTCTTCCCGCTAAGTCTTCCCCCAGGTCCTCCTGCTAACCTCTTACCATGTAAATCCCTTGACACTGCTTTAGTATCTGTAGCAGGATGCTGACTTTGGAAAGACCTTTCCAACGGGAGCTGGGAATGCACGGGTCCTAAGACTCCTGGGGAAGCGTCTGACTGACAGGGAGACTGTTAGTCATTCTCCTGCAGCAACACAGCCAGGCAGCAACCTCTCATCATCCTGGGATGTGCCGGAAGAGCAGAGGCTTCAGCCCTCCTGGTAGGTTTTCATCACCTCTTCAGAAGTATTCAAATGCGCCGAGACAACTGCTTCATTTGGCATTTGCATCCTTCTCAGTCACTCCAGGCCCCGGCGGGTGCTTAGTCACTTCTCAGCCCGGGTCACTAACACTTTGCTCTGGCATCTGACACTGACTTCAATAACCTTGTAGCATCTGCCCTCTCAATTCCTCCCGGATACCTGGAGCAGACTGCTTCCACCAATGCGCCTCTCAAGGTCCTTTTTACCTTTTGACGAGGAAGAGAGCTATCAGGTGTCTGGAGCATTCTTGAATAGCTAATTCCTGGAGTCCTTCTTCTCACTCCTTCCCTTGCATTCGCTCCAAGATCTGCTCTTTTTCAAACAACCGACCTGGCACTCGGCTGAGGCTTCCAAATGTTAACTCCCTGGCATAGATCCTATAGGTGTCGCAAGGATTTTTTTTCTCCCATGATTTGCACACAAGCCCTTTCATTCCCATGCATATCAGGGTCAACCCAATGTGCTTTGCTTCTCTGCAAGGCGGTTTGCAAACCACGAACAAGAGAACACAGCACAGGAATCTGTTTCTTCTCCTTAAGGCTGGTTCACAGATACCATCATCACTTGCATGCAGAGAGACACGGTCTGTGCGTCCATGAACAGGATCCCGAAGTGGACACCTTCTACCTTTTCTACCTGCCTTCAGGGAGGTTTACAGAGCTCATCTGAGCATGCTCAGGCTCTGACACAGGGGACGATTCCTAAGGCACTTCTGGTGGAAGGACCTTTTCTATCTGATGACAAAGTCTACGTTGGATGTAAGACTGTCAGGCCCCCATCCATTGGGTTCTAGATTTTCTGCCTGATTCTGAGAAACAAAAAGCAAAGGGAACATGGTAACAGGAAAAAATAAAGAAAACTGCTCTGAGAGGAAGACACGTGCCTTTGTCACCCGTCTGTCCATCTATCCGTTCATTCACAAACACTTGTTGAGAAGCAGTGTTTGGATCTGGGGGAGTGTGGGGGCGGGGCTTAAGGATGTCACGTCTGCCGTTTTTTTCCTCCAGAAACTCAAGAATCCAGAGAAGAAGGAGAAACTACACCCCAGGCCATAAACAGAGCCCATCGTTTTGGAGCAGTATTTAATGTGGAGAGAATATTTGGGTTTGATAGAAGCTTCCTAGAACAGTGTCTGAATTAAAGCTCAACTAGAGCATCTATTCTACAGCATGCTGCCTGTGGGTTAGACACACTGACCAGTGGCAAATAAATGTGAGCCACATGGACTGTGGAACATTCCAGTGCTTAAATGCCACCAGGAGACAGGAGGTATCGTCAGAGAGATCCAGGGGTGAGAAAAGTCACTTAGAATTCAGTTGAAAAGGGCAAATATTACTTATGAGTTACTGAAGGTTCCAAGTGCCATGCATCATTCTAAACATGTTATACTTAATCTTTCTAGTGCACCACGCAAGAGACACTGCTGCTTCTGCTAAAGAGGTAACATAAGGACAATGCATATGACAAGCCACTTGCTTGCCATCAAGGATTTGATCACACCTCAGTCTGACTCCAGGCTGAGCTTCCTGTCCCCATCAGAAAAGCACACAGGTTCTGTCTGAAAAGGGAAGAGAGGCCATTCCATGTAGGAGGAACAGCTTTTGCTAACCTTTGGAGCTACAACTAAGTAATGTCGACCAAGAAGCCTCAGAAGATGAAGTGAGAATCTAGTTATGGCTGGCGGGGGGTGGACAGGGGGACTGAGGGGAGCGACAGTGCAGTTGTAACATGGGGACACAGGTAATGGGGGGCAGTGAAACTGGGGTGGAGATATGCTGTCTGTCTGTCTGATGTCAGTCTTCTGGGACAGACTTTGTGGTTCCATGGAGCCATCTGACTCCACCCCCCGCCTCCAGATCCTAATGATCCAAAAGTAAGGGAGAGCTATGAGAACACTGAAAGTTTAGAAGCAGTTTGGATTCTGAAGGTGCACTGTTGTTGTTTTAAATGGAATAGTAAGAGTGAAGCATGACCCATTCAAGAGCTTTGAGTGAACAAGACTCAACGATTGATCTGATGTGGTCATGAAGACAGAGGTGGACCTATTCTGACTCCCGAAGTGTCCATCTCAATTTGAGTTGATGACAGTCTCTGAAAACAGAAACGTATCTAGATTGTTTTTAGGAATGAGATGATGTATTCAGTTTTCTGATGTGCTATGCTTATACTCATCGATGAAACTCAAAAGGAGATGTCCAGTGGTTCGATACCTAGGAGTCTGAAGTTTGCAAAGGTGATTTCCACTGGGAAACAGATCTACACATCATGCTCCATGTCTTAGGGAGGTCTCCGTGTTTGTAGTCAGCGATCTATCTCAAGGAAAACATGTAAAGACAACGAAGACAATTGACAGGAAGAGCCAAAGAAATCCTCGGGAAAGATACAAAAAGGAGTGGCTAGAGCAAAAGAAAAACACGGAGGGTCAATAGCTGATCTGAGTCCTTTCTCGCAGCATGCCGGGGTCAGGAGCTGTTTGCCGTACTGACGCACAGTCTCAATAGGCAGCACATGCCCTTGGCAAGGGGGTAACTGTCGGCTGAGGTTATAGACAGCACTAGAATCCAGAGCTTCTGGTTCCAAACCAGACCAGAATGTCCTGCAGTGACACAAGACAGGTTCAGGTCACAGGCATTCCAATACTTAGTGGACGACTACCAAGGTGACCTCTGGAGGACTCTAAACTCAGAACCGTGGCTTTATCTACCTCAGCTTGACAGAGTATACTCTAGCACACTCCAGTATGGCACAATGGTATGATTAGAAGCAATGTGCTTTATGAAAAGCAGTTGGTTGGAATTTACCTTTTAGTTCTCAGAAATATCCAAATTTGAAAGACTGAGGTAAAAGCATCCTGGTGAGTTACAGGCAAAAAAAAAAAAAAAAAAAAAAGGTTCCCAATTGTCTTTGTGTTTGTTTTTATTCTCTTTAGCCTCAGTGCCTGGAACATTTCATGAAAGCTTCAAATCAACTTCAAGTCAAAACAAAACCAACTTCAAATGTGCCTTCTTCAGAACTCAGATTTTACCTTAGCTTCCATTCTTTGAAGAGGAAGAGCATTGCTGGACCACTAAGATGAGAAGGGATGTACGTATCGTGTATCATCTGCCAGATTCTGCTGGCAAGATGATTAGAGGAAACGTCTTTTCTAGTAAGGAAACCAAGGCAAAGAACTATAAAGAAATATATTTTATATTATATATTATATATGAATATATTTATATATATTATATATACTATATGTATATTATATATTATATATGAATATATTTATATATTATATATACTATATGTATATTATATATTATATATGAATATATTTATATATATTATATATACTATATGTATATTATATATATTAGATGATACAACTATTTCATTGTTGGTAGTCTTGACAATGTCTGACAACCTCTGGAGTTCATTGCATGCTTCTTGTGCCTGCTGCCCCTCAGGGACCACTTGAGTGAGGTTGGCAATCTTAATGCTTGGAAGGAGGTAGGTTGATCTAAAGGTTTTATGTTTTGCACTGAGAGACCGAGATGAATTCTAACACGATGTTACATCTTTTGAGAAATGCAAGCAATTGAGAACTAACTCTGCCATTATGCACGAAGTCAGGGCTTGCGACTGTCAGAGCACGTCTGCCATCATGCAGAGGCCTAGGCATCTGCTGTTTGAAAGGAGTTAATGTAGTCACAATACGACTTGCTAGTTTTATTCCTTTCTCAGATCAGCCATCTTCTAACAACACATCTCAAAGTACTGCTGATGGAAACTCCACCTGAAACCTGTTCTCTTAGATAAGTATCTTCCTCCCATTCATCGTGGCAAGAAAGGAAAAAAAAAAAAATCTCGCTGCACCGAAGCATTTCATCTGCTTTGGTTCCAGCCAGAGATAAACCGTACCTGCCGCAGAGTAATTAATATCAGTCACCTGCAAAGCAGAATAGGGAGTCAAGAAGCTTCTCTTTCTTAATAAACAGATTGCCGGGCAAGAGATGCACATGGATGTGACAATGCTTTTGCCCATGGAAGCAGCAGAAACGAGGCAGATCTGTGGGCAGCTTGAGCCAAGATCCCTGGGCTTCGTCGTTGCAAATCAGCTGAGTTTTATGAGCCATGTTTCAGGTCTCTGCTATCGGCCGAAATCTGGTGGTCCACAGAGAGTCACCCTTCCAGGAACAACCACCAGAACTATTAAAGTAACAGGAAGACTGGCTGTGTACCTCAGTTCTCAGGAGCTCCCCCCACCCCACCTTCTTTTGGGTAAAGAACTCAAAAGCTCGCTCTGGGTGCTATGTAACTCCCGTGATCCAATCGGAATGATACAATTAAGCAATAAAAGCAAGAGATGTACAGAAGCAAGAAGCAGATAACATCTTCCCCTGATCTGGCCTAGGACCATTGAGAGGTCGGGATGCTCTGAACATAGGCAGCTTCTGTTCTGCAGAGACCAGGTGGGTCTAGCTCGCTAGGCTCTGCCTCCAAGCAAGGAAGTCACATGGCTGCTACAGCAAACTGTTCTGGCCTGGATTATTCTGTAAATGAGCCTTGGAATGGAAAAGACTACCACACAGGCATACTGCTTGCTCTCAGCCTCTTGGAGAAAGCAGGAAATATCATCTTCCCAAGTTAAGAGTCCTTAGCTTCCATCATTCTAAGAGCTCGAGAGTAGCATCTGTAAACAACTCAGAATGAGGACAGTAGGAGATTACTGGGGTTAATCTTGAAACCTCTGCTCATCTTTATTCACTCCTTCCATGTTGTCAGTCAATATCCTTATAAACTCCATGGACAGAATAAAAGACAACTAACATCCTAGACTACTATATCATCACTGCTGGGGTACATAAATGTGCAGAAGGCATGAGACGGAAAGGAAACAGTGAGGAGAGCTTGGTCGAGATACTCTCTCCAACACGAACAGTTGAATGCATCAAACAGCACTATGTGTTCATTAGCAAATGCAAACAAAAATCTTGACTGGGGATCTGGGATCATTTCTGCTTGCCTCATGTCCAAACTGTACATATCACAGACCAGACCAGATCTTTTCCCCTCTCCTGACAAGAAGATTTCTTCCCAGTATCATTAAGATATTTCCTAATTGCACTCATCTCATCGTGCGCATGTGTGCCCCGTCACCGTCAAAGTGTTTGAGAATTTATTTTCTCACATTCAAGATGGAACCAGTGCCTGAGATAAAGCATGCTTTTTTTCCCCTAAGTTAGTTAAATATTATCTATCGCTCTATATTTGATGAGGTCTTTCCTGGAGGTGGGAAATAATGACTTGTCCCTCCTATGATTGACAGAGTATTCAAAATCCATGTTCAATAAATGTTTAATGAACAAGGAACCTACTGCAATGTAAGCTTTCTGGGAGGTTGATGGTTACTCCTGGGGTGCATTCTGAGAACTCAGTGCTCCTGAACTGCCTTTGCCAGGCACTGAGGACTCGGGGGTTCATAATCCCCTCAGTTTCATCCTAACTCAACTATTTGTCATCTTGAAATTAATTGAGCAAGAGCACATTAGAATACACTGTAACTTTTTTTAGTCTAGCTTAACTTAAAGATGCACAAATCAGTAAATGTTAACTTCCTAGTGCTATTTCCAAAGATACGCAGGAGGCATTATAGGTGGATACCAGACTCTAGGGGGCACTCCCTGGGATTTTTCTAAGCTCCTGTGTTCCAGAGCAAGAAACTGACGGGAGGCACATGAACAGTGATTGAAAGAGATAGTTTGCTAAAGAAGAACGGACCTCCAAGAAAGGAAGTGGGCCAGAGGTGGGGGTAAAGTTAGAAGCTCAGTGGTGTCTATGCTCGGTAGATTGGGTCTTTTATGACTCATTAGCATAGCATGAATATGCATATGATCTGCCTGGTCCATTGGTATGATGGACTTCCAGTCATTCTTTCTGCCAAGTGCTAATCAATCCTCACACTCTGCCCTACTCCCTTTCTAGTGTTGCCTTCCGTTCAGGCCACGCCTCCGTCACTTTCTGTCGTCATTAGGCACAGGTGCCAACTTGATGACAACTTGAGGGTTGGAGCTCTGGACACATTTGTCCAGAATTAATAGTTGACTTAAGCCTGCAAACCTGCAGGACATTGTCCAGTTGATGGAGAAGGCCCAACCCATGGTGGGTGGGACTAGACCCGGGACAGGTAAATAAAGTGCAAAGAGCTGGTTGAGGAAGTTGGCATTCTCCTGTATACTTGGTCTGGCAAATGAGATCCGTCCCTCTCTTAGCTGTTACATGGATATGTGCGGACAGTTCCTTCAGCCCTTTAGTGATGGTGTGGGCTGTCCTGCCAACTAGACTAAGCACTGTAACCAGACTATCATAAGGTAATAAATCCCTTGTTCCCTTAACCATTGGATGATAATTTATCAGCAGCCATGAAGGTGAACTTCAATATTATCCGTGTAATTCAGCATGAGTTTGTTCTTGTTAAGGTTGCTGGCTAATGTTCTGATATTGCAGGTGAGCCCTGGAGTAGCTGAAACCACTGTGTTTTCACTTGGACTGCCTGGCTGTGTGGACTGAACCAGCGGTGGCTTTGAGCATCCTCTGACTGTCCTCTGAGACCCGCTGTCTAGACCAGTGCTACCGCTTTGAGTTTCTTCATGTGTTCAGACAGAGTTCATGAAATTGACCAACACAGGTTTTTCACTTCATCTTCTTCCTAGGTTTCTTCGGGCGAAGGGGACAGGAAGGATGATTTTGGAGGAATGTGAGAATCACCATAGATTCTGCGTGGCTGGTTATTCCCGATGATTCATTAAACTGCCAAGAGGCCTGAACTCACTCAAGTCTTTCGAATAGCCCGTTGGACTCCAGCCCCTGTCCTGGCCTATGTGGGTGTTTGGGAATTTCATAACAGAGAATACTGTCTCCAGATGTGTTGAGTAGTGTGTGTGTGTGTGTGTGTGTGTGTATGTGTGTGTGTGTATGGTCATCATTAATTTTGCCATAAATTTTTTTTGTCACAACCTTCCCCTTAAGTTTAGACATTCGCTGATGCTGTACAGTAGATGTAGATACAGAAGGACCACCATGCCATAAAGCAGCGCCTTCTAAACAGACTCATAGACAAAAATCCAAACCCAATTCTCACAAAATAAACTACTGTATTTCTTCCATTGGCTTGAGTTTTTTTTTTTTTCAACAATGCCCTTTGTACTTGGCCCATGAAACTAATTACGAAGAGATTATTTTCTGGGCAAATTGTTAGGAAAATCCTGATGCAGAAAGCCCGCCCTCTGATTCCAGTCTGACTTCCACTTATTGAATATCACATCAAGCAGTGGTTCAGAAACTTCAAGGCAGAGTTCAGCAAAAGAGGCGGGGGGAGGAAGCCTACAAAGTTTTCCAAGGTACCCACTGCAGAGTTATCACATCGTCGATCTAAATGTCAGCACTGTATGCCTGATTTGCACATTCCAAACAGATTTGGTTGCTTTTTTTTCATCTTTATCTGCACGCATGAAGTACTTTGGAATACTGAAACAATTTAGAATCATATTTAGTTTGCAACAGTTCAATTAACTTAAGTACTGGAACATGTGCTCCAGCTGGTAAGTAGTTTAATTGGTTACTGTTACAAGAAATAATTTCTTCCATTCTGGAGCTTCCTAGTGTCCTCTCTGGAGAGGGCATGACCATGCCCAGGTGGACGGCATGGGAGGCTGAGACGACTGGCAGAAAATTATGACCGAATGGAAAGGAAAAAACAGAGCTCATTCGTGTGTGTGTGTGTGTGTGTGTGTGTGTGTGTGTGTGTGTGTGTGTGTGTATGGACGGATGGACGGAGGACGGACAGATAGACAGATAAATAGATAGACAGATAGATAGATAGACAGATAGATAGATTTTTCAAAGGATTGATTTCCATCCTCTGCTAGGATTTTATGACCTTGTATCATATTCCCTTGGGACAACTTTATAACCACTCCTTAATGGTGAGGGTGCAAATCAAGGGTCGAGGACTTTTAATGCATTGCATAATGCCCTTGCAACCATAAGTCAAAGTGATAAATAGGAAAAGCAAAGGCATGCCAGTGGTGCAGGGAAGAGAGACTAGCTGGGATGACTGGAGAGGTTGAGAAGACCACGGGCACACCTGGAAGGGGAACTTCCTTCTGCCACCACTGAGGAACCATGATCCTGGATGTCTCATTCACAGGCCTGGCAGGCAGGTTACAAAAGGAAACATAACGTAGGAAGATGCTGTGTGAATGTTCAAAAGACATGGGTGATCCCACAGCTTAATTTCGGGTACTTGGAAATGGGATTCAAGGGGCAAACGGATGCAAATCATCCTTGGGCATCATCTGGGAAGGGCCGAGGAGAACGAGGGAGAAGGTATGCAAGAATCACTTCAGACATCGAAAGCGAACATCTCAGTAGTCCACACCACGGATCCATGAAATCCACATTACAGATACATGCCGTCCATACCACAAATCCACAAAGCTCAATTCTATTGCTTTATGCACTTACATGCTTGTTTGAAATGCTTTCTGATTAAAGTCTTAAAAGTGTTCTATAAAAAGCTTATGAGAGTGCACCAGTGTTAAGCAGTTCTTTCATGAGAATTCTCCACCCATGGATAGCTCACACCTTAGATGATTTTTATCAGAGTTCACAGACTGCCAAAGATGAAAATTGGAGAAGGGGTCCAGCTCCTATCATGTTGGAAACGCAGCCCCTTCTCCCCACTCCTCATGCCAGATACAACAAGGGACCAGGACACAGCACAGGTGACCATGTCTAGTGATGAGAGTCCACCGTGATCCTAAAATCCAGCTGTAGAGATATCCCCCAAGTTGGCTAATGCCAATACGGCAGGCTGCAATCAGGGAGACACATGTGAATGTTCAGAAAGGAGAAGCACCGAGTCCAAAGGTAGCATCTCTCTGCGTCCGCTGCTTGCTTCATACCCAAGTCTTCACCCACAAGCTTTGAAAATGGCTTGGGAAATCATAAAGAGATATTCCACTTAATATTTTTTATTAGTTAATACCTTGGAGGGAAGGAATAATAGTCTGTTACATCCCCAAATCCACTTTAATGTAATTACTGGTATAATAGTGGCTGCAAAATAGACATTATCATAGGTTCTTAAGACAACTTTTAAAATTTTAATTAGAAGCATTTCAAATTAACATGCCAGCACATGTAGCTCGCACTTTAAAGGGCAACCATGTACCCGGTGATCCTTGTGCTAGGTCTGACTTCTTATTGCGGACATCTGTCCTCAGTCTTCACAGACATTAGCTATAGAACTGGTCCCTGCTTTACGATCATTTGAACTATGTCATTTGGAGGGTCTTTTTGTTGCTGTTGTTTTACTTTGAAATGGTTTGAAGATTGACATATATGCAGTAGCAGTTTCAGTAAGCTAGCAAAGTGACAGGATACTCTCTGGGATGCGGGACCAGCAGGTGGGTTGTAGCTCCCAGTCATTCCTGTACTCCAGGAAAGCAAGGGCTATTCCGCAGTGCCCTGCACTCCTGGGATGTGACGCCTCAGTGATGATGGTACACATCTCTGACTTAGCATGGCTTCAACTTCCGCTGAGTTAATCAGAACACAATCCCCACCTTCCTTCCATTACTGCACATCAGTACACTCTTCAGAAGCAGTATATGGAAGGGAAAGTGGAAAGAGAAAGAGAAAGAGAAGAGAAAGAGCGAGACAGAGACTCACACTGAGAGTTGATGTCCTAGGGTACAAATAGGGAATTCACATTTTAATGTTATCATATACTTTGAGTTGGCAGTGAAAAAGGATCCACATCTGTCCACTTCTGGTCCTAGTGCAGATCACCTGCGTATGAAAAATGAGTGTGAAATCAAAGAATATAGAATAAGAAGAGTTTGGCTTCAACTAGATGGAAACAATACTGTCCAAAAATTTAGCAACCAATTATACTTTCAAACATTTATATTTTGGGGTGGGGAAAGTAATCGGTAGTTTGGATAATAAGATATCAAATAATTGAAATGCCAATTGAATGTGCGGGCCTGTCTGTAATTATAGCAGAAGGCAGATATCCATCCACTGCAAGATGGCTAGTAGGCTAGCCCCATGGATGAGCTCTGAGTTTAATTAAAGGTTCATCTTCAAAAGAATAAGATAGAAGAGAGATTGCGGATGATTCTTGATTATTGACCTCAGGCATAACCTCAGGAGCATGCAACCTATTCACGCATACATACAAAGAAAAACATACACATGAATTCACTGTCCCACACACGAAAATGAATGAAAAAAAAACAAATGAATATTCACATTTTATTCCCAGAGGCATTCAATACTGCACAATAGGTAAGAGAAGAAGTTCTGAGGTCAGCTGGACTTTACTCGAATCTGAACAGTAACTTTCCTAAACTTTTATTTCCTTTATGTTTCTACTTTATCTTTTCTTTTGGAGCACTAGTTAAGAATAAGTTCTGTGGACAACTAAGCCAGAAGAGCTGGCAAGTCCTCGCTCCCTCACCCTCTTTGTCTACTGGGGTTTCCACTTGGGAGTTTTTTTTATATGTGGCTTCTTTCAGCAGCAAGAAGGATTGACTTATTTAAAATGGGGATGGAGGAGGAAAAGTGTCTAATCAAGCAACAGCATTAACTGAGGTCAAATTTCTAGGAAACAGGAATAGCCAGGAAAAGGGAAAGGAAGTCTCTAAGTTGAGCAAATGATATAAAAAGTTTATGAAACAAAGTTCAATTTTAGTTTTCCTTAACTTAATATGATCCTTGACAATTTCATGTATGTATACAGTGTGTTGGTTACTAGATCCCATCCTCTCTCATTTACTTACTCTACAGCCAACACTCCTCTTCCCCACAAATTCCGTTCTCACATTCATGTCCTTTTGTTTTCTTTTGTATTTACTGAATGTATCTACGGTCCTCTGCGTGACCATGGCATTGGACTTATCCATTAGAGCCTGGTGGTTTCGCCAGTACAGCCAAGTTTTCAGGAGGAAAGGTCTTTTGTCACACAGTGCCAGGGCCCATTGCCTTGGCATATCATGCTATCAAACAGATAGGATATTAGGAAGGTTCAAGGTTAACCTTCAAAATGCAGAAAAGTCTCCTTTGGGATGTCAAAGCTTAGTAGGGTGCCTTCCTGAAAGCCCAACTGAAATGTGAAGATGCTTTTTTTATTATGCCATTTTTATTATGTATAATATGTGTGTGTGATAACATGAGAAGAAATGATCTTTTTATCTCCACCCAATAAAATTTCAATCCAAAATCCCAACTTTGCTCCCATCAATCGAACAACAAAGCAATAAACAAGATTTAAAAAGAAATTGTGTGTGTATGTAATAGCTGTGCATGGAGGGGGATATATGCATATCTGCTTATATGTGTGCACTCACAGAAACCAAAGTAAGGCATCGCTATGTTCTCCTCCCTCGCCCTCCGCCGTATTCTTTGGAGGCAGGGTCTGTTTCTGAACCTGGTGTTTACATTTTTTTTAATTAGACCAGAAGCCAGCAGGTGCCAGCGATCCTGCTGCCCTGCCTCATCTGAGTGACTCTGGAGCACAGGACCACACCCAGCTTATGTCGTGGGTGCTGGGATCTGAACTCTGGGACTCGTGTTTGCCCAGCAAGCACTCTTCCTTGTGAGCCATCTCTCCAGTCCCAGTGCACAGGCTTTTAATCAGTGCCTCTGGGCAACGCACATACGCACCCCACACATGGAGCCACGCCCCAGTGTTCCTTCCCACAGCTCAGCTGACCTGTGCCATTGCCTCTTATTTTGTATAATTACATAGACTGTGTTGACACAAAAGGTACCTGATATACAAAGCTATTTGATTAACCTTCTCTTTGTTCCTTCTACTTCCTTCAGATGACCACTCTCATCTTGGTGCATGCCATGGGTATGCCAAGGCATTGGTCATTGGCACTGTGTGACAAAGGACCTCTCAGAAGCTGTCTATGAATTATTTCATTCTCGAGGTACGTGCTCTGGTACGTCCTTTGTGTGCCGCAACACACCTGCTCTTAGAAGTGGGAAAAAGGTCAGCTTGGCACACAGATGCTTCCCACACTGCACACACTGAAGCCAAGCAGTGGGCACTAATTCCAAGGTTTACTTCTCCTCTAGATGTTTTCCGGTTGGTGGTCAGCTCTGCCATTCAGATCACTGACTTTAGGAAAGGCAACTCATGAATCAGTGCCAGGAAGAGGATTAGATCCAGTGCTACATCAGATCATAAAGTTACCGGACATGAAAGGAACACAGCCATGTGATGGGATGTGTTTGTCTGCTTTACTTCTCTTCCATCGGACATAACCACAATTCTGTGACAGTAGACAGCCATCCGGCCAACAGTCAGACAAGTACTTTCAAAGGGTGATGTCTCAAAGCAATATGAACTAGGCCCACATTCAATGAATGGTGTACTGAACAAGCAAAAAGTCAAGTAAATGGTTAAAGAAGGAGCAAGTATGGTTCCATGTTCTAAGTATTCAGACTTTCAAGTGTTCTATGAAGAAACAGAAATAAGCAAGGTGTCAGACTGGAAATGAAGGCGAAAAGCAAGGATATGAAAGAAGCCAGGATCACACTCAGTAATGCCAAAGTCAGCCAAAGGAAAGTGCACATGAATTCCCTCAACAGACTGACAAGAGGGTATCCTATGGTAACTGTCACTATAGATACCTCTTGTCCCCTCAATTAGTTTTGTAAAGAGAAATTTGACTATAGAATTCCTAACAGCAGCAAAAATAAATTCCCTCCAATTAACTGGTCTAATAAGCTATTTAGGATTTTACCACTTAACATTCTTTTCTTCTCATTTAATTTCAGCTTTCACTGGACATCATCTTGTTGAAAGATCCATGGGGGAGAACTATGTGGGGGGTAGGGGGGAGAGGTGAGATAAGATTGTTAAGTGACTCCATGGTCAGAAACCAGCACAAGTGTAATAGTTTTTTGTCTGAATCACCCAAGGATTTTTTTCCCTAATAATTCAGCTTCTTCCTACTAGAAATTAATATATGAAAATATATGAAAATGGTCAATATGCAAATTCAAATATCACACTAGCTCCTTGCCTTCAGTAAGTGCTATATGCATAAATTTGAAACAATACAATATTTTAAGATTCCTGATTATAATAATGCCTTGGTGTGCATATGTGCATGTATAATTATGCTCATTTAATTTAATCATGAAAACATTACAGGATCATTTGGTTTTTCTCCTCCAAAAGTTCTCTCACTTGTTTCAACTAATTAATTCCACTTTGCCTCTCTATAAGTCAACTGGTCATATGCTTAGATAAAAGGGAGATAGATTTGTACAGATGGGGGGTGCAACTTAGTATATGGGAGGACTGCAGTCTCTTGCAGATACAGAACTAAGCCAGGCTTTGCAGTAGAAGCTGGTTTGGGAAATACTCCAATGTTAAGGTCATTCTTCCTGCAAGTTCTCGGTGTCCTTGAAGGCTGAGCATTTGCCTGGGGCAGTCACCTGATGCCACAGCGGAGACCTGGGAACTAGTACCCATGTGACTACACATTCCACATGCTTGACTGGATTGCAGCTTTGGGGACTCTGCATACTTCCTGGAATCACACAGGTTAGGAGGGGAAGCTGAGGGTGGAAGACTTTCAACCATAACCAGGCACTGAAAGATCAGATGACGGCAGTCGGTGGTATAAAAATCAGCTATGGCAGCAATGAAGTCCAACTTAAAAAGGACCGCTTGTCTCCTTCTCCTCCATAAGCAAATAGAGGCGTCTCTCTTCACAGAAAACAGCTCCTTTTCCAACATGTAAACAGAAACCAGTGAAGAGAAATAAGGTTGTTGTGTATCCATCGATGGAATCTACACAACATCTTACCCCCCCAGGGATTAATTCAGCTTTTGATTAAATCTTTCTAAGATTTAAATCATGATGTTACAAATCTCCAAGGAACTCCTTTATGTGTTGTGACCTTCTTTATGACTCTCTGCCGTTTGATAAAGTACAGAGATTGATTTATAATGGTGTACAGTGTGCTGAAACCCGGATGGCAATGAGAATTGCTTGAGACGAGATTAATATGAAGTAAATATTGCAAAAAGTCGGTTCTGGTTAAAATATTCTATAATTAGTCCTGAGTTACAACTGAGGCGCTGGTAACACCAGTGTCAAATGAGCATAATAATGTTATTAGGGTTGTAAATTACAGCCAATGATTTGCTAAGTAAGATTCTCTATAAAGAAGAGAAAACTGGTAATGTTGAAAGAATTTCAACTCAATAAGTCATTGTATATTATTAAGACCGAGGTAATCTGGAGGACTTTTGAAATGAGACAAGCTCCTTTTAAATAAACTATTCATATCAAGTGTTCATTTAATTTTGGATTCAATAATGGTTTATGCCATTAGTATCATCAAGAAAGGAAGAGATTTACTATTGTAGGATGTCTGATCAGAATATTTCAGCACTAAACTACCAGCTACTTCTGCTTCTCTTCTGCCCTCCGAGGGTATTAAACCCTTTCAGGGCTGCAGAGATGGCTCATAGTTTAAAGCCTTTGCTTCACAGCAAAAGGACCTGAATTCAGATCCCAAATACCCCTAAAAAGTACTGGCCTGGCCTTTACTTCCAACCCTGGAGGCAGGAGTCTGGGAAAACTTAGAGCAAAGACGCAATAAGGAAAGAGAGCTATCCAGGATGATTCTCAGAATCACCCTTTGGCCTCCACAGACACACACCGTCCTCTTCTACACCCATACAACAAAATGAAGCCCTTCAGAGGGATCAGCCAGAAGATAAAAAAAATGCCCTTACACACTGAATGTGGAAGATCAGTTAGATTCCTCAACATCAGAGTAGTTACGATCCACAGTTTTAGACAATTTGCATAAAATAATGTAAGTTTCTTTTTTATTCCACATGTTGACAAAGTAATTGACGAATTTTACTATTGGTATAAAATGGAAATAGAACCATGGGGAGTGCTTCGGATGCTATTTAGCAGCCTTTAATACATTTTATTGATGGCTTCATTGTATTCCCAATAATTCACAAATATTCTTTTCTCTATGGAAGATTTAGCAGGCAGGGCAGGGGTGTATTTTGTCACAATCCTCCAAGCCTAGGTCTATGCATGGTTGCACAGAGAAGGACTTTCAGAAATCAGGACAGGACGAAGCAGTAGCAAGACATTCTGTCATTAGCACTACTCTTGGCTACTAGACATAATGGAAACCCAGTCAACAAGACACGTGTGTGGCTTCCAGCTCCTCCCATGTACCACCTGGTGGCTTGCATTGGGTACGGGGTACGGCCTTCTTCCTGACTCAAGTCTGAAAAATATCCAGCTCATCCACAGGACAATCACTGTCCACACCGAATATTTCTCTGAATTTTCCCATAAGGCAATAGTTGACCCCTAAGAATCCATTTTTGCAGGGTTAAAGTGCCAAAACCAGCAGCAGCAGTTGACAAAGTCTCGCGTGGTTCTTTACCTTTCAACCTCCTTTATTACAGCAATCACCACGTCTGTCTTTTACACTCTGAAAGAAGACCAGGTAAAATACAAGAGGGGCTATGTCCTCGATGCTAGAATGTATCCACAAACATGGAAAAGCGGGAGAAGGGAGGAAGCGAGCCGCCAACGTAGTAGAATCATAACAGACAAGCAACGTGCACTGAACTGAAAGACATGCCAGCAATTTGATTCCGATAAATAAGTAAAGCAGAGGGTAGATTTGAAACATTCATTTCCCTTTATTAGCTCGTGAGGCTGATGTGTACTGCACATTAAAAAAAAATCACAGGAATTGTCATACAATGAATAAAACCACAATACATGTAGAATTGGCAGGTGGAATAGAGCCCAGGAAGGCTCAACAAATCGCTCACTTTCCCTCTTCAGCATAGTTCAACCAACAGTATTACACTTGCACCTACAAATCTTAAAGCAGCTCCATCAAACCGGGAGTTTTCACATTATAGAGAATGTCTGTCACATAGGTACAAATTTAGAATCATCACATTATATTACACGGCTATTCTAGGTCATCTAGAGGTCAGTCTGAGACTACAGTGATTGACGTTCTCATTACAGCCGTCAGCAAAGAACACATCATCATCATCATCATCACCTACTGGAAGCTCACGTCTAAAGGCATGAAAAGATTTCCTTGTTTCAACCAACCCCAAAAACCATACGCTGACAGTCCGAAGTTCCCTCTCTGTTGCTCTACATGTTGACAGCCTAACCGTTGTTCTCGGAGTCCTTTAGCAAAAGAAAAAATTGATTTTGTTGCACGGCAAGAATTATTCTGCTACATCTCTTAAAAAAAAAAAGAAACCCACATTTCTAAAGCACCAGTTCAGTTACCAAAATTGCAGATGTGGTACTTACCACAACATGAAGGCAATGGCCCGTGGTCATCTAAAAGTCCTATAGATCTATGCTGAGATTTGCCTCCGTGATGGTGGAGTGCGTGTGTTTGTTGGAAATATTCTCTTCCCAAACAAAGCAAAAATAAAAGGAACACAGCTTATATCTTTGATGGGCTACCCACAGTGTCCACATAAGACACAAAAGCTCCATTAATTTTAGATGCAATTCGAAGCCCATGAAGGAAAACTGCTTTCACGGTAACAATATTTGCCAGGCTTCAGAGTGTGGGGGAGGGGCGTGGGAGAAATGAATCCTCTACATGAATGATATGTGTCATGTTGTCTTTTGATAAGTAAGAAAAGAAACCAAAATATTTCACTCATGTCCACAATCCAGGGCAAAAAAGAGAATGTATTTAAAATTGAATCACAAAAATTTAAAGGCAAAATAGAGAACACATCTGGTCCTTGAACACATAATAGGATTTACTAAATATTGATTTCTTAAAAATAATTTATTGCTCTTAATAGTTTTTTTTTAATCATTATTCTACAACAGAAGATACTCAAAATTCGGAAAGAAAGACTGTAAACTTTAGTTTGGCGTTCACAAAGAGTTAAAATACCTGCATTTAACCTACAGAACGACAAGAATTAGGCGGATTAAAGATGTTACGGTTGTAACGCAGAACCTGTGAACAAAGTTCTTTTATTTCATAGTTTTTTTTTATTGCTTTCTATCTACTTAGAAATAAGAAGCCAAAAACTCGAGCAAGCATCCGACAAGACAGACAGTGGGGTTCACTCGGAACACAATATGCTGGTGGTAAATGAATGCAGCCAGAAAATTTGCTGCATTGGCCTGGGGGTGAAACCCATTTGACAAGATCGTGTTGGGTGAGAGAAAGGAAAAGAACGACTACGTAGTAGGTCTAGCTTGTCTTCCAGATAAGTCACATCCGCCAAACAGCAATCGAATCTCAATGTGGAAACCAAGTACACATTCCAAATGTTAGACAATTCCACTGCAGGAGATTCCACACTCCGATGAAATCCTGAAGCTCAAAATGGAAGTTTTTTTTTTTTGGAAGTTTTTTTTTTTTTAATTGAATTGAGCAGAAGCAATGTCATCAAGAACATCATGATTACATCAGAGGCCATGCTAGTGTAAATAGCAACACGGCTTCCGCGAGCGATGAGTTTCCCAAGTGAAGAACTTACACACGCCCACCTAACACTCGCCATGCATCCTGGGTAGAAAATTTCCACTGGCTTTATTAGTTTCATCATCTCATAATTTATAATAAATAGGCTATCTGCAACTGATAAATATGTCTCTTTCGTAAACAAAGGAATGAAATCTTAGTATTCATACAGGATGCATAACTGTAAAAAATACAGATAAATACCAATCGTCACTCTCTGCCAAGGGAAAGAGATACTGGCTTCAAAGATCGTCTTCAGACACACGGTAATTATTGTAAAAATCATACTGTAATTATTAACCTCTGCATTTCGTATCAAATTAAAATCACAAAAATCAAAACAAAACAGCATTTTAAAAAGATTTTTTTTGACCTCTAGTTTCAAAACTACTGTTGATAGAGAAAATAAAAACATTTCTTAATGGTTACCCATTGAGACTTTACATAAAATCATGGTATCTTCTAGAAAAATTTTAGATGAGAAAATTCCATTCCCCTAACAAATCCAGTGTATAAAACTTCAAAGAAAAACAAGCAACAAGAAAGTGTGGAAAATATCGCAGAAGTGGCTAATCCCTTTAGGGGCCAAGGGGGTTTTTTTCTGTTTTTTTTTTCTTTTTTTCCGACAAGATGCTGAGACTGAAGCTCGCCTACGAAGGGATGGATGTGCGTGAAGCGTCATTTTGTGGTAATTGCACTCAACGGACACACACTGTCATTTGTTTTGTTTTCTTTTGTTTTTTTACAATCAAATATATATAAGCAGTAAGTTCAGCTTCTAAATATGTTAGTGTACAATAATTGTTTCACTCATAATTACATTTGAATATTTTTGATTAAGAAAAATTGAGCAGTTTTGAAAAGAAGGCTGCATTTACAGTGCATAGCTGTAACAAAACAAGAACATAGTTGTGTCGTATGTACATAAAATAAAAATACTCCATTTAACATCTGTAAATACTTAACTACATCAGAGAATGTAGCAATTATACTATCAGAACACACCCAGAGAGTTCTGCTTGACTCTCACCCATAGTGTAACACCGTGTCTGCACCTCGGCGAGAAGTGCTAAACACACGCTTGACCAATTACAAGGCTTTTTTTTTTTTTTTAAATTTGCAGTGGAAGATCAACATTTTGGACATTAACATGGGTATCAGGACGAAAGACGAACTACAGAAACTTCGAAATGTTAGGAAAGTGTAGCATCGGTGCTTGCAGTATCCTCTCCCACCCAGATTCCATGGCGAAAGGGGAAAGAAAAAGAGAACTAGAGAGAAAGAGAGAGAGACAGGATATCAGTTCTGTGGAACCTGCAGTGCCATTGGGATTGTCACGTGACCATTGTGTTAAGAGAGAAAGCTCGCTGCCCCATTGGTTTCACACTTTCTTAAGAGACAGTTCAGAGGCCGATGGCAGACATCAGAAGTGTCGTTTTAGGGTGGTCTGTGAGTTTTCTTTCCATTTTAATTGATATCGATTTTTCTCCTCTTGGATAGAATATGAACATTTGGAAGTTCTAGGTTGCAAGTGCGTCTTTATGAATCTGCTGCCATTTGAGGTGGTTTCCCTTGCTCGCTCTGGTCAGGTGCCCAAGTCTTTACATGTACATACATGTGATTCCCTTCTAACCAAGCACGTGCACACACACACACACACACACACACACACACACACACACACACAACTCTCTCTCTCTCTTCCTTTCCTTCTCCCTTTCCCTCTCCTGTCACCAAGAGCCTCTAGGGAAACCAAAGCAGACACCTGTGGAAAGACATGAGCTCACTGGCTATCATCTCTCTTGCCTCTTCAGCAGCTGTGGCGATGTAAACCATTGTCGTTCTTGTTGTATTGTTGTTGTTGTTTTTGTTTGTTTTGTTTGTTTTTTGTACAGAGAGTGTAATTAGGAGAAATTCCTAAGTATGACTTGCCAGAGTCTGTAGGGGAAGGGCACGCGGTCCCGTGAGGTATTCAACCATCTCTTTGACATCCTCAGGCAGGGGACATGTTACCTGCGCAGGCTTCTCTGAGCTTCTTTCAGTAAACTATCGAAATCCAGAGAGTCATACTTGCTCTTGGTGGAAGCAGGGTCAAAGTCATCTGAGTTTGAATCTGAAAGCAAACCAAGCCAGATTAGAAGCACCCATTGCTAGTGCACTTTCATGCCACCATGCCAAGTTCAGACACCTGGTTCAAGTAGAGATTTTCTAATCAATGTATTTAAAAACAATGAAGACATTTACCTAGCATGTAAACATAGAATGCTCCCATTAGCTTTCAAAAGCATGCAATAATTGACTCAAGCGTTATACCAGACTTCAATATCTCTACTTTATGGGTGACCATTCACTGCTTACACTTGGCATGTCAAGTCACTTGCCCACAGGGCACCAACAACTTGTTTGCAAGGGTGTAAGGAGATACTGAAAATAATTTCCCCATCCAATGGATTGAATTTGTTGAGCATAACATCTAGCTGAATGGGAGGGAAGAAGTCATGTCAGAACGTCCTTTGATCTCCATGGCACGGCTGTACCTTGAATCAGGAACACCTACCCCAATACACCTTGTGCTATTTTGACAATAGTGATCAATGCCAGCTCCAAGATATAAGATCTGGGGAAATGTTTTGGCGTGTGAGAGTGTATACGTGACCTATTTGCTCTTTGATACAAGAGGAAAATATGCAGTCATAAGCAAGCCCATACTCTTGGATCCCTTCACAAAATTGGTGTGTTTTAACAATACTGAATATACAAGGCAATTCTGTTAAATATTTATGATTTTTTTCTCCAATGATACCCACAAAACATAGCAAATAGTTCTTGCTGTTCTTATGAGAAAGGGTAATTGGAAATATAATCAGTGATGTATTGCTTTGTTGGAAAATCCTTATTCGAAGAGAAAATAAAACCTTTTGGAATGCATTAACAGTTCCACTAACTATATGAGCCTTCCATTTTTTTTTTCTCAGAGTGAGTCAGCACAGACATGCTCAGGTGGCAGAAGAGAAGATGAGGGGCTAGGGAGATGGTGCTGTGGACAAAACCACTTACTGCACAAGCAGGAGGACCTGAGCTCTGATCCCCCGAACCCACATAAATGCTGGATGTGTAGCCCGTTATCTGTAATCCCAGGGTTCCTTTGGGAAAATGGGAGGGGAGAAAAGAGGCACCCCATAAACTGACAGCCAGTCAACCTGAGTCCGGAGCATAAAGGCATCACTAAAAGACTGTCTTAAGCAATCTTTGAGGCAAGGACCAAGGCCTGAGCTTGTCTTCTGGCCTCCACTATGACCACGACATGTGGTCACACATTCACACAGGAATATGCACACACATGCATGTAAGTATGCAGACACACACACACACACACACACACACACACACACACACACACAGACAAATACACATCCTACAAACATAAAAATGGAGCCATAAACATGAGAAAATGCTCTGCTGAGCCCAAGACTATAATTCTTGGTGGTACATTTGCTTAGCAAATACAAGGTGCCAGGATCAATTGCCAGCATAAAACAAGAGTGGATGAATGAAGAGTTTCTTCTGAAGACATCACAATGTCCCAAGCACTGCGGCATCAGCCTAATTTTCTGCACCCCAGTTTCAACCAATTCTCCCCATCTTAAACTTTAAGACAAAGAAGGACCTCCACTCTTCAGCCGTTCATGCCTGCTGTGACTGCCCATAGGCACTTTGCCCAGCAAAACTTTCCACATAAGCACGATTGCAGCTTTCTTGGGATAAAAGCAAGGGCAAACGTGGGCCAATATTTCTTTAATGATATCCTCAGTAACCAATTCTTGGATTGCACTGGTTTCAACTTGCTCTCTGTGTGGATTCGTGAAACTGAACATAACTAGTATAACTGAAACTTCATGAGCAGCCAATGCTCAGATCATTTGGTTGTGGAGACAAAGGTAAATAATAAATGTATTCTAGCTTAATGCAAGAGATTAGTTTGAAATCAGAATGCATGTCTCCCAATGAGGGTCGTCTGCAGGACAGAGGCAGCAGAGAGCTACAGGAAGGGCAGGATGGGCCTTTCTCTGACAGGAAATTTGAAGAATTAGTTTGCCTGAAAGTGGGTTAATCCATGTGAACCCCAGAATTTTAGCATTGCTTTATTTTCTCTAGCAAATATTCAATATGCTATGAACAATATTTCTTAAGCTGTTCTTTGCCCTGTAGTAGAGTGCTCATACTCAATACCCACATGCAAATAGGTAGATGATGACTTTCAAGAGGTATCTAAAAGCCTTTCTGTGTTGATCAGAAAGAGATCATCTGGGAAAGGATAGCATGAAGTTCACCATACTCATCCTAGCACAAGGATGTTGGATCATGGCAGGATACAGTAATAATAAACTGGAAATAATCTGAAAGCTACCTTATGTTTCAAAGGTTATTGTCATAAGTAACAATCCTGTGCTCACAGACATCAGGCCACACTTGTAGTCTTAGCACGTAGAAAACTGATGGCATCAGGACGGAATTCTGTTTAGTGCTTGTTGAGTGAGTGTACGTGTCTCTCTAGCACCCACACATCATTAAAACCATGGTTGAAAATACCTTGGGTTGGAATGTGGGAATGATTTGCCAATAAATGGAATGGAATGCAAGTGCAGTTAGATATATATATGCAAGAGCTGATACTCTAACACTGTTGAGTTAACAGAATTTATGATGATTATGCCATTTCATTTTTCTGTTTAAACATAAATTCTGTACCGTAACTAATCCTATTCAAAACTATTATGCTCATAATTTTGATCCATCTTTCCATTCTGAAACTGTCTTTCTTGTTTAATATTTTTAACAAAGATATTCTTTTAGAAATATCCATCTGTTTCTACAACAGTAAACAAAAACACAGATTAGAAGCTTATAATACAAAGTAGGTACCAAATCCTGGACTATACATCGGTGGCCTTGACCAAGACACATCAAATTTTCCTTTTCACTTGTAAACCTGACTGATGAGGAATAGTTGGATTCATCATGTGTTGCTCTAATAACACTGTACTCATCATTAACTAGTTTCAGTGGTAGAGACCTAGGATGTGTGAGGAGGAGGGCTTCTTTTGGAGGAACAAATAAACACATACAAAAAGTGGGAGGATATGTTTAAAAAGATAATTCTCTTTACTATCTTAGTAAAATCAGTATCTGTGAACCAGTGAGATGGCTCCACAGGGAAGGGCACTTGCTCCCAAGCCTGATGACCTGGGTTTGATTCCCAGAGGCCACATGACTCCTGACTGCTGTCTAGTGACCTCCACATGTGCACTGTGGCATGCACACACGTGCACACCTACACACAAGAGAAAGAAGCATAGAAAAATGCTTTACGTGTTGGAAAAAAAGAAAATAAAATGAATGTCTCACATCCATGCTTGATTTTAACATTTGTACAAGTTTTTGAGTCTTTCACATTTCTAGCACATTTTTATGCTCTCGATATTTAGTGTTTGTGAATGTCTCGAGTCATTTAAATCTAAACGTTTCAGAGGAACAGAGGAGACATGTGAGAATTTTACTCAGCTCCAAAGCTAGCCTCTGATGTTGATTCTTCCATCTTAACACAATTCTAGATTTCTAAGCTCTCATTGTAATCGCAACTGCCATTCATGGAGCACCAATCTCCTATCAGGAACTATAATAACTTCATAAACAAGATACCTAAGAAATCTTCACAACAAAGCTAATGGATATAGATGTTTGTCTGCAATCAGTGGTAAACCAGGTCCCAAACCCAGGTTGTTATGATTTTAAAAGCAAAATTCCTTTGACTAACTTCATGGATATTTACAGAACGGCCTTGGAGAACGCCAAGGAACTGCATTGCAATGCACTTCCAACCCACTGTCCAAAAACAGGAAGATGGCTTAGCAACGGGACAATTTCTATGACCTGTGGCTACACAAGGAGACAACAAAGGAGGAGGAAATACTTTTCTCAGAAACTGTTCAATTCGGAAACACCATACGATCCCTGTAAAATGATGAATTGTGATCTAAAGGCCCCTCTACTTAGCTTATTTTCAACCAGAATGTTTTCAGATGAGAACCATTCTGTTGTGGTGTGAATGTAAGTTGTCTTCCATAGGCTCACACATTTGCAATCTTAGCTGTCAATGTTTGGGAAGGTCACAGCAACTCTAGGAGGTAGAGTCCTCTGAAGAAAGATCTGTCCCAGCAGGGGTCCCTCAGAGCTTGAGGTTAGGTGGCCCCACCCTGCTTCTGGTAGCCAACTGCTTTTGCATTTTGCTGCTTGCTGTCTCTGCCTCCGTGAGGCTGCGGGGACCTGAGCCACAATGAGCTTCTGTCACCTGCCACGCCTTTCCTACCATAATGGTCTATATGCTCTCTGGAACTGAGAGCAGAATAAATCTCCCTTCCTTCCATAAGTTGTATAGTGTTGTCTCATAACAGCAGTAACTGCAACACACCCTAACCTCTATCACTAAAGAAAATGAGTCAAATCAACTCATGGCTTCAATCTGTCTTGACTATTTCCATCGGCCAACATTTGAATGAATGACTTCTTGCCATGTTTTAAATTTTCATCCCTAGGCCTCTATCTTGCTAACAGCCAGCTGCCTCTATCCTACTTTCTACCATCTATTCAGCTCGTGAAGTGAATTACGGCATATTCTCCTGAACAATGCCCAGCCCCTGTATCAATTTCCCAAGGAAGACTTCATTTCCTTGGAAGGGAAGTATTTGGTATTCACCTCTTTCTTTACACTACATCAGAGCAATTGCGAACAGATAACTAATAATGCCGAAGAATAGATATATATGCTAATTTTATGCTTATTGCAAATTAATTTAAAATAATTATGTCATATGCACATTTGCCACTTTTCTTCATTCCTTCCTCAAAGAATTAGAAGGCTTATAAAGCACACATTAGATAGGAAATGGCATGCAAAGGAAAAAATTAAAATTGGATGGGAAATTAAGATGTCCTTTGTGGCTTTATTTATAATATCAAGAATTAAAAATTGAATACATGTGGAGCTATAATGGAAGTATTAAATATAATGATACTATTTGTCCAACAAAGTACTAAGCAACCATTAAAATGTGACTATAAGTTATTTTTAATCCTGTGAATAACACTAAGATATGGATTTATGTACTATTTTTGAGAAAAGTAGAACTAAGTTTTATATGTATACATATATATATAATCATGCATGTGTATTTATAAACATACGTGCATATATTTCTTAGAGTACTAACTTTCTAACTGTTAGAAAGTGGGCATTCTAAGAAAAATTCTGAAAGGCAATGTATTCAGTTGACTCTAAGTTCTATATGTAAGTAACAGACTGAATAAGAGAGCTCACTCTGTTTCTTAAGAATCTCCTTTGTAATGGAAAAGGAAATATTTATATATGCTTCATCTTGATTCTATATAAAATATGGATGATACTAATTAAGTCCCTCTTCCTAGCATGTCTTTGCTTCTCAAATGAGACCGTGCTTGTAATCTCTCCTGATATCATGTGCAGGCCACAGAAACACTCAACAAACAACAGAGCTGTCTTCTTTTTCTTCTCAGGAAAGTAGGTGTCGGGTCATTTAGCCTATGACTGGAAAATGATGATATTGCTTAGAGCCTAGAAAGTAATGAGGAAAGGAAGAAGAACTTGTCTTTGGATTGTCTATTCTATAAGATGTGTGGACGGTTCAAAAGCCAGGACAGGGCTGCTGCACCCAGGATCTCACTGCAATGAGATCTACTTCCCCGAAATCTACACAATGGCTCTCATACAGGCCTCCCCCAGGGAGGAGCGAGAACTCACGGGACAGGAGAAGGTTTGCCCGCTTGAGGCCATCTCTACTACCACAGGTGTCCAGACCCACATTAGTGCCAGTGGCCCACAAGAGCTCTGTGGTCCACACATGGAGAAGCACATGAAAGTGGGAGGAACGTGACTGGACTGGTGAATGGAAGAGAGGATTGGAAGGGGAGGGAGTGGAGGGCAAAGACAGAGACTCATTCTGTTCGTGCTGAAAATTTCAAACACTAAAGAGAACAAAAAAAGTATTCAGGGAGGAATGGAAAACACATGCACATTATATCAGACACATGGGCAGACTTAAATTCACATGGATACATAGAGTATATTATTATACACAGGTATATAGCACACACACACATACACACACAATGCGGTTTTAACACTCATGTACACAGTTCAAGAACTTCTTTACTCTTTATGATCAAAAGTTAATACCTTGCTTCTGAAACCTTTTACACTCTTCAAAAATGCATTCCAATATCCCTTTCAGTAAAAACTCAGTGAGGGTCTAACCCAAGCTGCCTGTAGAGCAGAAGCGCTGCCATTCTGGGGTCTGCCTCATGCATTGGTGCTTTCCGTGCAGTGCAGTATAACAGCCATATACCATACCTAGGTCTGCATAGTTGGACTTGAAGAATTGCTTGCGTCCACAAAAGTAGAGCTGGAAGTCAGTTTCGTTGGACCTGCGCAGAGTGTATCCGTTCTCGAGAGCAGCGAAGGCATCACAGGTATACCGGTAGGTAATGAAACCGTAGCTGTGTCTGCAGTGGGCACAGAAGAGACATCAGATGTTGGTCAGGGAGAGCCCACAGCCAAGCCCACAGCCCCTTTTTCCGGGGGAGCCACCCCTCTGCCAGGGTCTCAGCCACCGCACCTATTTATCAGTGTGATTGTCCTGTCAAGCAGCTAAATACTTATTTCTGGGACAGGAAATCTCAACTAGAAAGATTAATAAACAGGGATGAAAGAAAATAAATAAGGTTCTGAACTCAACATGTCATCTGTCACAGCACTTACACTGGCAACTCCCATCCCAGCGGTCTTCGGGCCATAATTTTTTACATACGTCAGCTTCTAAACAAGAAATAATCTTGAAGATTCTCACCCATCATCCCGCAGATTTACTGTGCACTCCTCGATTTCACCAAAAACCTCAAAGCGGTCCCTCAGTTCTGTCCGTGTCGTGTCGGGTCTGATCTTACCCACATAAATCACACGGCGTTCTTCCTGTGGGGGGGAGTCAGGAGGGACACTTAATAGCTCTGGAGTTGGAGAACACCAGGTCCTGGTGCAGAAGCTTCCCCGGCCATGGAATTGTACATAAGTGAGCTTCACACAACCAAAACGTGCCACCTGGTGCAAACCAGACACCACATTTTTATTTTAAAATTATTTATTCATTTACTTATTTGACACACAGAGATGAGAGAGGGAGAGAGAGAGGGCATGTATGTATACCATGGCACATGTGTGGAGCTCAGAGGACAACTTCTGGAAATCAGTTCTCTTCTTCCACCATGTCAGCTTCCAGGAATTGAAACCAGATCTCCAGGTTAGTGAGAAAGCATCTTACAGGTGAGCCGTACCGTTATTCCCCAGACAACATGTGGGATCCAAATCTGACTCTAGTCATCTACACCTAAGCTTTCTTCTCTGTTCTTGAGATCGTCCCTACTTTTCCCATCCATCCTGTTCCTCCCTCACATGAGTTTTATGTGTGAGAAATTTGCTGAGATTTTTCCTTCTTAAATCATACTGAATAGTTCCTCAATGCCTATACAATATGTGAACACTTGTGACTTGGTTAAGTCATCAAGATTGCTACAATAACTGACCTCACTTACAAAACTATTCAATTTTTCATCAATTCAGAATTCTAATTAGGAAATGTATGAATTTGGCCACCTCCCTGGGAGATTCTTAATCTGTAATACAAAAAAAGTTACTTAAGGTACATGTTCAAAATACAAAATTATTGGCACCTATCCAAGCTAAACAATAAAAATAATTGGGATATAATGTTCATTTGTAAAAAGAATACTGCAGTCCTTCAGATTCCTGTGGTTCAAAGACAGTATTTTGAGAAATGCAATCTTCCAATGTAGGCCATTTTAAACCAGGAGTCTCAGAAGAATAAGAGTTAAAGGCTCTGCATTTTACTGTGCCAATAGATCCAGTACATACAATAGGGTATGGCCTAATTTTCATAATTAAGTTAGTATTAGCATAGTCAAAAAAATCATTGGAGTTTTCTAACCTGTGAATGTAGTAAGATGATATTGTAATGCAAAGATAGGACTTGTTTTCTATAAACCTGGGGCCATTCTCAGTGAAGGAGATGATGCTTTATATTTTTTTCTAAGACAAGGTCAAAGGGGACGCGCGGTCTTTCAAAACTGAGGAATTTTTAGGATCACATACAAAGCTACCATAAAGAATGTGTCTACCAAGCAGCACACATGTCTATCAGGGATGACCAAAAACAAATGAACTTGAGGTTGCAAAAGCTCTAGTTAGATCTAGTTAAGTGTAGGCAGTACAGGACAGAGTACAGTTTCAGCCCCCCACTTCCCCCACTCCCACCAAGGACTCCTCTGGTTGCACTGAGTCCCATTCTTGGAAGACACAAAACCCATTTAGATTTAAGACAAAAAGATGTCCTACAAAATTGATTGACATCTTCACATGTCAAGTATTTGGCAAACAATCTATATCCAAGAGCACATAGGAGAAAGTAATGGGCGTGAAAGAAATCATAATACATTATATTAATAATAAGATGGTCAAAAAAATCAATAGAGAAAAAAGCAAAGACATTATTTCAAAAGTTCACAAGCTCTGGAATTTCCTGGATGGTGTGTTCACAAATCACCCTACATGATGCTCTGAGTATTTTTATCAGAGAGATAAGTTATGAGCTTTAAGACTCAAATAATTAATGACCTTCTGGACTGCCCTTAGATGTTTTAAACTGGAACAACCTTGCCCAAATAAAGACCCCAGCATCTTCACCCACCGGCTGCCCCACACCCTGAGGGTCCCTTTCTCACACTCTGATGTAGGTGAGGCTGACATCATCTAGCCCATTATCCAGGAAATGTAAAATCTGTTTGTTCTCCTGCTTGCTCTCCTTCTGTCCTCTCTCCATAGCATCACGTACCTCAGAGTTTTACTTCCTCAACCCTCTCCAGTTTGTCTCCTTTATTGCCTTTCCCTCGCCAACCTTCCAACCTCTCTTTAATGGACATGTGTGGCAGCCTTTTAACTTGGATCTCTGTGTCCGTGTTTTCTTCCTCCAGCAAGTCCGTTCCTTGACTTAGTCTTTGCTAAGTCAACAGTAATTCAGTAATGTCCATTGGATCCAATAAAACCTTTCAATGGCTTCCAGAACTTTAACAAGACATCTGAATCACTAACAAGACCTACTAAGTTGGTTCTACCAGATCTGGACCTTTTACAGCATGGATTTTTTTTTTTTTTCACTGTATCCCGTATTTTCTTTGACTCTAGATTTCTGAGCTACTCTTGGTCCGCCGTATATCGTGTACTCTCTCATTCCCTAATCCTTTTAGAAAGTATCCTGATGCTACTGGAAAAACATCCTACGCGATACCCACAAATCCTCGCAGACACTTTCTAAACTTGCATTATGTTCACAAACCACTTCCTTTGCGGGTCTAGAGGTAAAGTCAAACTTCCTATTAGCTATTCCAATGGAATCTGTGTATCCTTTCTAGAGTTCCATGTTTAATGTCTTAATAAATAAATATTTATAGATCATGAGTCATTCAGTACCCATCTGACTAGTACAATGAAGAGTTCATGAAAATATACTATAGCCTTCTTTATATACTGTACTGCTTTATTTTAAGCATAAATGAAACATAACAGAATCACAATGAATATGTGCTATCAATGAATCATTTTTAAAAACTATCCCATCCCTCTTCGTTCAATCAAAGGTGACCACACACAGTCTTTATGTACTGTGATTCTCTAATACAAAGGAGACTATAAGTTGAGTGTAGCACTCTATGGTGGGCAAACCTTGCAGGCAGCTCAGTAAATTAACAAAGGGAATTAAAAATTTTGTAAGAGAAGGTCTAGAATAACTACATGTTACCAGCCTTTGCTCCTTAAAAAAAATCTCCTCTGAAACTACTGGTACCCACAGTTTCTGTGCTAATAATTCCAGAACCTACACCCTAAGCAGGTAGCCCTAACTGTGTTTTTCCGAGTGCCCAGCACAGACAGGCAGTCAGTAAACAGAAATGGCCAGTGAGGCTCAGGCCCAAGAACCACTGAACGCGACAGCAAGGGGATAACAACACTGCATTCCATTCTATTTATGCACCTAGTTTGAGTCTAACAGCCTAATGTGATGGAACCGTTATCTAAACTTCAACTTCCTGGCGCCTGCTTGCATGGCATTATGGGTTTTTTTTTAATGAGCTTTTAGGGAAGTTACTACTGTACAGAGAAAAGGAAAGGCAAATGCAGAAGAGAGAGAGAGAGAAAGAGAGAGAGAATTGATTCATAGCACAGAAATTGCTCAGTTACCATTATGGGAAAACACACAGCCTATGTATTCAAGGAAATGTGAAGTTAAGCTAAAATCGACCATATGCACACCCATATGCAGACATATTGGGACAGTTTCTGAACTGCAGCTTTAGAAAAAGTTGCACGCACGATGATTCTGTACACACACGCATCCACATGCATACCCACACACAAGATATGCAAGAAGACCCTTTATGACAGGGATTAATAATACATCGTGCAGTAAAAGAACATGCAACATGGAAAAAGAAACAAGAAATCAAAGGGCATCTCACTTTTTTGAATCACCTTTCAGTCTATCATCTCTTTTTATGAAACACAAGAATGGGTTGTGCTGCTACCTCACAAAAGGCAAGATTAAATATGTGTTGGAATTCTCATTTGAAAGAACATTGAAGCACTTTGTTATCCACATGCTAAGAAGGGAAACAGAAGACATCTAAAGGTCTTGAGCAAAGATAAAAATCTTTGTGAGATTGACCAAGATGTCTAGCAAAGTACCCATTCTTTTCAACATGTTGTAGTTGTATTATTCAGATGAATACATTTCATATCCTTTTTTTAAAGAACCTTAACATTTGCAGCCTATTTTTCAAGACATTAATTTCTAAACAGGAGATGAAAGGAAAAGAAATCAAAATGCTTAATAACATTTTGAACTTCTTAAAGGCTTGAAGGAACTCGGAACCTTTGGAAAAAGCCCCTTGAAAAATTATTTCCAGGCCAGTTTTCACTATGGAGGAGGATGGAACATTTATCAAATAACTTTCAGCTTCAATTTTCACAAAGGCTAGTTTGCTGATGGGGTGGATAATAAAATCGGAGATTTATGCTGCATTAACAGCTACAGTAAATCCTTATTATACAAAAACATGGGATAAAAAAGAAAAAAACTGACTGAATTAACCAATTTTACTTTACTAAAATCTTTATTAAGAAGAACATAGAGCTTGCTAGTTAGCCAGGGAAAATAAATGTTTGCTTCTCATCAAATAGTAAACCACTTTTGGCAAGAGAGACATTTGACTAAGGAAGACATGAAGCAGTAGAGAGATTAGCATTTATTAAGCTCTACATAGGTCTATTTCTGTGTTTGATGCTGTTCAGGCATTATCTCATCAAAATGTACTGTAATCCTGATATCAACGTGGAAATGCCTGGTATAATTTAGATTTTAGTTCCCAGAACTTTCATCCCATATTTCTAAATCATGATAGTATAAAAATTCTTCCTTCTCTGTTAAGGACATTGCATATTCACCTTGACGGTGAAAGATTTGTACGAAAGTTGTTAAGATAGTACTCGAGGTATAGATCAGTGGTAGAATACATTCTCACCATGCACCAAGGTCCTGGGTTCATTATAAAGCCCACCAGCACCCTAGGAACTCACATGCATACTTCCAAGAGAATGGAAGACTGAAATGTACACCTGGGTATTCTTACTAAATGATAAAAAAAGCAGGAGAATTTATAGTCATGAGAGATACATATGGACAGAAAGAAATGCCAAACCTCTGAAAAATGGCTGAAAAGACCATTTTGTCCTCACTCTCCATATTGAGTACATCCATCTAATGGAGAAGGTACTCACTGTCTGTTATGAACATGTGTTTGTGGAGAGAAGCAAAACTACAGCATTTAGTTTTTGCAGGATTACCTCTGCCCATGTAGTACCAGGACTCTGCTCGCTCAGCAGTCAAGGCTAATCTGAATAAAGCCAGTACACTGAAGAGCTACCAGTCAAGTAAAAGCTGAGATGCAAGAAAAGCCATACTCAGATTAATGCTTTTTAAAGCTTTATTGGAACATAATTCATAGACTAAAAGTTGCATATATTCTCAGTGTTTGCATTTTGATGAATCTGGACAACTGTTTACAAATGCTACGCTGTCACTATAATCAAGGTACTCAATTTCTCTACTATCTCCAATCTCTGCTTATGGTCTGCTGTGAAATTTTGTTTTCTTGTGTGTTTGTGCACCCATAAGAAAATTTACATGCTATCTTCATGTAAACCCAATTCAAAGCACACCCCACTATATAACTTACTGTAGGAATGATATAAATGAATCTCTAATGTTCATCCTTCATCTACAATTGAAAATTTCTAAATACTGAGTTGAAACCCATGGTGTAACATGTATTTGCATGTAATGCAAACTTCCTGAAAATTCTAAACACTCCAGCTCCGTGAAAGAAGGCTCAAACAGGAAACTGATTGATGTTCTCCAAAAAGAATAACTGACATATTAGGACATTTTTCAGAACAAGTTTGTAGCCAGCAATAATAATATACGTTCCCTGTTTCTGGGCTGTGCTATGATGACCAATGGGGAAGAGGGATGTGGTATCTCAGCCAGCAGCCAGATCAGCTGGATTGGGTTTTAAGCACCAAGCCATATCATGACATCAAGATTTGTTCTTTAAATTAGCATCCAATTATCACGTTTTCTGGCAGCAAACAGTACAGATCACAAATGGACTTGGACTTCGATTTCAACAAGAAATAAAAGCAGTGACAGTTTAGATGCTAAATACTGAACTCTATGGCTTTCCCAGCTCTAGTGCAATCGGAATTATTTTCAGCTTAGGAGACAGACAGGGCAGAAAGTGAATTGGCTTTTTGAGATATATATATATATATATATATATATATATATATATATATATAGAGAGAGAGAGAGAGAGAGAGAGAGAGAGAGAGCACTCAGGAAGAAGCCATCCATGGTGACATTGAACCATGACAAGAGTATATAGTTGTAGTTACTAATTCCTTTGACTTTCTGATTTGGCTCATTCAAATTAGGCTCCATTATGACCTTCAGTGATGCTATCAATGAAAATTCTGTAGACTTCCTAAAATCACCAGTTTATGGAATTATAAATAAATGCAAAACAGCCCATAAGAGACAAAAAAGAAAGAAAGAATACTTTATGAAATATCAATGATCCTAATCTAAATGCATTTATGGTTAACACAGCATTGCACCCAAGACATTTCAAATACAAGATGCTGTTCATTCTATTACTGTAAAGTACCTCACTAGCTGAACAGAAGCTCTTACCTGGCCAACTTGGATGAATTTTCCTAGATCTCTTAGCTGTTTCATGAATGAATTTTAAAGCTAATTTAGTCAAATGAGTCAAAAGTCATTACATGCAACCCTGTGCTCAAGCACACACAAAAATATACTTTTCAAATGCTTTACAGTCCTAGAAAGTACACCTTTAGAAGGAAGGAATCAATCAGAACGTCTTCCTGTGGGTAAATTCATCAAATACCTCCCCAGTGCCTTCAAAATAGAGCTCGGAGATCTTAGAGTGAGTTACAAGACTCTTTAGACTTTGCCTTCCACTGTGCCCTTTCAACTTATTTCTGACCCAGATTATAGTTAAATGACTAGTAGCTTCCTATAGAATGAAGTTTTTCCAGGACTGTAGTATGCCAAATAGACTCCACCTTGAATAGCATTGCTTGATGAAAGCATAAGGCATTCTACGCAATTTTAAGTTTTTCTAAGACAGGCATCATGAAAGATAAAGGGAAGCTGAAAATACTAGTACATATCAATATATCTAATCTTAATATCTTTAAAGTAACATGTGGCTTGTAATTAATATAAACTATTTAGATCTTATACATTATTATTTTTTTACCAAGTCACCAAAATCAAATCCCAGAATGTATCTTAATTTTGCCTGGCACAACTAGCCATGTGACTGATGACTGCCACGTTTGGTATTCCAGGTGTTGCAGACTTTGGCCCCTTCCCTATCCTTAGAATCCAGAACATTCTCAACCTCTCTGATTCCCAGGCCCAGCTGTCCACCATCACTACAAACTTCAGATGAACTCTGCCATACGTCCCTTCACATTATATTTCCTGTTTCTGTGTCTCCATCTGCTTGTAGACTAATAGCAGTTCTCTGGATTTGGGCACCAGGTTTTAACTATGTTACATTCTAAACACCTTGAAAATATTTACCATAAAGACATGCGGTTTTACTTATGGTTGACACAAACATTATTTGACTTTATAAATGGAAATTATTTTCAACATCATGTATTACGTATACACTTACTGACTTGACTACAAGTCACTGTGCTAGTAAACAACTTCCGTGCACTGGTTGTGTTTGCTTGTTTGTCTTTTTCAAAACTATTCTTTGAGACTAAAACAAATACCACAGCCAAAATGCTCAGCAGTAGTCAGTTAGCGCATAATGATTTCATAGAGCCAAGCTGACATTTACACTACTCTAAATCCTCTTTCCAAGAGAACTTATCAAAACTGTCTCAGTTAAAGAATTAAGTAGGAAATTCAAGACTATTTTTGCCTTATCAAGACTGATACACCTTGATACTTTCAGGAAGAGTTAAGTAGGCAAAAACACTTTTCCTTCCCTTTCTTTATTCTAAACTGAGCATCTGAAATGAAGTTATTTTTAGAAGGCATAAAATAAGTGCAGGTCACTTGTCTACATATTTTCTTTAAAATATTGACCTGGCTCTTATAAGAACTTATTTGTGTTTTGTCCAAATAAGAAAAAAAAATGTCCTGTAGATAAGGAAAAAAATCAAGAACTTGATATGATACAAATTTGCAAACACTGTTTTCCTACGGGCTTGCTCAACATGGTTCTCTTCCGTAGCAATTAACTGCAATGTGTCACAGTTCAAAACTCTGCAAACTGTTTGGCACTGTACAAATGTGAGTTATTGTAATTATTGAATAGGCCATTAATTAAATACAGCAATATTAGAAAAATTGAAATTTTAATTTTCATTAGTCTTCCTAAGTATTAACTAATGATACTGTGGAAATTCTTTTTTTTTTAATTTTTTTATTATTTATTCAGTTGTGCATGTATGCATGCGTGCGTGCATGAGTGTGTGTGTGTGTGTGTGTGTGTGTGTGTGTGTGTGTGTGTGTGTGTGTAGAATCACGGGCGAATTCGGGAACCACCATGGACGCCTCCACCTCCTCCTTGTTTACTCTGCCCAGGGATTCACAGGCTCCGCCCTACCAGGACCAGAAACACAGGCCGCCCCCGCTTCTGCCCAGAGTCTATACATAGGGTCGAGGATCCGAACTCAAGACCTTCTGCCTGCAAGGCAAAGGCTTAACCCCTGAGCCACCTCTCCAGCCACTCTGGAAATTCTTAATATCACAGCTTCTTTGGAAGTTGAGAAATAATGAGGAAAAATGTTAGAGTCTGCAGAAGGTCTTCACTTCAGTCGTTGGTATATTTGGAGTCAATAGCAGCAAACATCCAGAACTTTAGCCTAACCACTCAATTATTTCTCCCTTTTTTCCACTAATGAGTAACAAACTTCCCTTTAAATCTTTTTCGTCTCCTAGTAAGTATTGGCTAAGGCTTGATTTGGCCTCATCAATCAACTGTGACTTTTAGTTCTTTTTTATTGTTATTGTTGTTCAAAGTTTTGTTGATATTAGGTTTTCTTTCTTTCGCATGCATATGTGTGTGTGTGTGTGTGTGCGCACGTGTGTGTGAGTGTGTGTGTGTATGTGTGTGTGTGTGAGTGTGTGTGTGTGTGTGCGCGCGTGTGTGTGTGTGCGTGTGTGTGTGCGTGTGCGTGTGTGTGTGTGTGCGCGTGTGTGTGTGTGTGTGTGTGTGTGCGCGTGTGTGTGAGTGTGTGTGCGCGCATGTGTGTGAGTGTGTATGCAGAGAGTAGGTACTTCAGTGTATGTTGCCTATGGAGGCCCAAGGGTGACTTTGGGAATAATCCTGGTTTTCTCTTTCTCTTATTGCTTTGCTTTGGAGTTTCCCAGGGTCTACCATTCAGGGTCTTAATTATAGGCCATGGTCATATCTGCTTGGCCCTATTTTACACGGGATCTGGGGTCTGAGTCCAGGTCCTTTTTGCTTGCAAGATAAAGGTTTTAATCCACTGACCCATCTCCCCTACTTTACTAGGGTTTCTTATAGGTAGCTTATGAACCCAGCATTTGTAGCTAAATCTAATTTCCGTAAGCCTGATTAGCTTAGAAGGAAGATAGGTCAAAGATTGCCCTTGAGTGCGGTGACTGTGAGCAGGTAGCTCACACAGGAAGCAGCTGCAATGAACCATGACAATGCCCTAGCTCATCGATTAGCCATGGCTGTCTGAAGCGCCATGTTGGGAAGGACCTTAAGGCTCTGTGGGACTGAGCGAGCCAGAGCTCCACGATTGATTAAGAATGTCTGCCATGGGCATGCACTGCATTTTGATGGCTTGAGTGATATTTTTTTTTTTTGACATTCAAGGTCTATAGTGATGAGTGGCAGTAACCATCTACTAGAAAAATTTAACATAATCTGAAACTTTACACTGAAGGATCAACAGTTCCCCCGCCCCATATCACCTGACTATAATACCCTGATACCTGTTGCAACAGGCCATACAAAGTTCATGAACAGTAATCCATAGGAAAGAAGCTGGATGTGTGACCAGTTGGGTGTTGACCTATCCCAAGTAATAAATGACAACTTCCTCAGTAAGTCTTCTCCTATGACATAAGCAGAGCACGTACCTAGGATCTAAATGCATGAGCTAATCCTGCATCAGCCAAAAAGACGAAATTGGAAACCAAAGAGTGACAGTAACGATGCCTTGTAAAGTAGTGAGAAAGCGTGTGTTCTCCACCTGGTATCAGACATCTCTGTGCTCTCCGCTTACTAGAGCAAAACTTGACAAAGGTAATAAGCTGCTTTTTTTTTCCCCCCACAGTGGAGCTATGATGAGCAATTACTGGCTACTTCTTGAGATTTTGAAGTGACAATGCTAAATGTCTTTTGTGAGAAGCAAATGTTTTCTTTATTTAATTTTCTAATCTACCCCTAGAAAGCAAAATAAGTAAAAATCACACACAGATATCATCTCCTAGACAAGATATCCATGATTTCACAGAAGCTGTGTGTATGTCCACAAGACCTGTATGAGAATTGTCCTATCAACATTTCACCACGAAAGAGAAAAGACAAAGAGTCTATACACTGCCCAAAGAGACAGATGAGGGTTAATGCTGATGGGGAGGAAATGGAAGATACTTTCCTCCAGGACAAACCCTACTGATCTATGATTTATGTCCAGCAAGTACTCAGACACATGTCATCAAAGGGAACACGGAGGAGATCCAGTGGGACACACATTGGAAAGATTTGACAATAGGAAGGAGTCCGGCAGGGAAGAAGTGTTGTAAGGGGAAGAGTTTGGGGGATGGAATTTGGGATCACGGGGTAAAAGATCATAAATTCACTCTGGTCATGTACGTAACACTGAAAAAAGAAAAGCAAAGTTTTCACACACACACACACACACACACACACACACACACACACACACACACACAAAGAGAATAAAGCAAAATAGCTCCAAGCTGCTTACAATTGCTTTCTGCCTTTGTCTCTCCCTCTGCTTGGCCCTTTCGGATTCCCGCTTCTCATAGTCTCTGCGGTATTCCTCCCTCTTCAGTCTTTCATGCTGATACGCCTCGTAGCTCTCATACCTAGGAAACAGAACTTCATCATTAACTCAACCACTTCTATCTGCATGAGCAAAACCAATCATCCACTGGGGAGAGGGGAGAAAGGGCAGGGGCTGGGGAAAGGACACCCCTCATTACCTGGGCCTACGGCTGTAGGGCGACCTTGAACGTGATCTGACACACAAGGGAGAACTTCGGTGTGTGCGGTGTCGATAATGGCTTGACTCATAGTAGTAGCAGGACCTGAGAGGGAGAGAGAGAGAGAGGAGAAAAACCAGAGGGATATGCGTGACTGCTTCTCCGTCCACACTTGTTGGGCTTCTGGGATGTCCTGGGGAACATAAACTAACTTTTGCTTCCTAGCTATGAGTTTATCAGCGTGGAGATAGAGAGTGAGGGGCTTTTTCTACAAGCCTCTTTTTGTGTTAGCATGGAACACCAGTTGCTATTGGTTTTATCTCGCGTGGCTTCCAAATGTCTTCCCTCACAGTGGGGCTCCTGGTAACAGAAAAACTTCCATAACCAGGTTTGACCTTTTTGGGCTGACAAGATGCCACAAGAGGTGAAGTCACCTGTCCACAAAACATGGCATCCTGAGCTCCATTCCGGAAGCCCACATGGTGGAAGGTGAGAACTGGCGTTGGAAAGTTGTCCTCTGACTTCCACACGTGGGCTGTGGCGTGCTCATGTACCCGGCCCCAGTGAATAAAATAAGCCTCTCTGTTCTGACTGCCCTAAATATTGCACGCACAGATCAGGGGCTCTGAGCAGACATGGGGAGGGAGGAATGCACCACTGTATTTCCAGCCGGAAAGTACAACCACGAGGGATTGGGTTGGCTGCGCAGTTCGGGTGTTTTCCGTGACTTCCTGGGAAACACCTTAGCACTGCGTGGGTTTTGACAAGTTTACCTTGACGAGGATCTACTGCCCGGGGACCTCGATCGTGACCGGGAATATGGTGATCGGGAACACGACCTGTGTCGAGAAAAGGACCTTGAACGAGAGCGCATCCTTTGGGGTCTTTGAGAAAATAAGGATTTGGGCGGTGACACTGAATCTCTACACGGAGAGTTAAAAGAAGAGGAAGAAGGTGACACATCGAACAACGAATAGGTCTGCGCGCCATCCCAAGGGTAGCTCAGTTTGTCACTTTCATCCTCACTGTCATCGAGCAGGCCGTCCATGGCTAGTCCTGAATTGATAAACACAGGTAGTTTGGAGAACTGTTCATTACTGAAAGTGCTGTCTCCCAGTTCACTGGTCTTGTCTGCTTCGTCGTCAAAAACAGTTTGACTGGGATGACCGAAGTGCTTGTTCAGCTCGGCTCGGATTTCCTGGTCTTGGAGCTGTTTTCGGGTGCTGCCAGGAGAGACCTGCTTGCTGGACTCTGGGGTCTCTCTCAGGTAGCACTGGTCTGAATCTGTGGAAGAACAAATGTGCCCCTGCCAGTCACGGGAGGCATCTTTGCAGTCTAGTTGTCTGGAGTCTTGGAGCTCCTGTGATATGGTAAGGAGCAAATCCGTTTTGGAATTGACTGACTGACAATAGTCATGATCACCAAACAGCCGTAGGCTGGGCCGCTTAGTCTTCCTTTCTTCCAGTCCTCTGCTGAGCACGGAGGACTTACTGAGTTGTGCATACAACTCGGATTGCTCTGGCCCTTTCTTGGTGGGGTGGCTGCCTTGGATACCAGAACACTCACTGTGGCGGGCTTTCTTGGACGGTGGTGGAACCAAGGTCTTGCAAGAGGACTTTGGCTTTGGAGAAGTCCTGAAGGGGTTATCTTGATTGGCTTTGTGAGGAGGAGTTGTGGGTGGAGTTAGGCCTAAAACGAATAAATGAAACAAAAAAACATATTAAGAGAAAAGCAATGAGGACAGAAGAGGGACGCAGACCAGGGTAGTGAATGGCAAGACGGGCTTCCTAACTTTGGCAAGAGTTCAGACAATGGTTAGCTGCTGAGTGAAGAAGGAGGAAATCAAAATCCATAACAGGAGCGGAAGACTGTCACCCAGCAAAGATGGATAGACCACGCCATACAGCAGCGAGGGCTGCGACGCGTTGGATTTCAAACGCCATTGCTAACACATTCTGCTTCCTAAAGAACACAGGGTCGTGTTGCTCCCGACTGGCCCCAGCAGCGGGCATGGCCAACACCGGTGATCGTCAAGCGTACAGCAGAGTCCTGAGTAGAAAGTTCACACAATGAGACCTAGAAGTCACAGGAGGGTCTGAGGGCACGTATCTCCAAAAATAAAATAAAGAAATGGAGAAATGCTGCAGAAGACGTGAGAGGTTCAGGACTCTCAAAGCAATCACCGTGCCTGTCTTTGGGACAATTTAAAAATAAAAAGATGAAAAGACAGCACATGGCGACCAGAGCAAGAAAGACCTAGGCAACTTTGAAGGAAGTTCAGCCAAAAGGATGGCCCAGCAGAATGCAGGGAAGCACAGCCCTCCGCAACTTGACAGCAATGATTCTTTGTCTCCACAGTTCATTAACTTGGTAAACCATGGCTAATGTAGGTATAATACATTCTTGTAAGCATAACTAATACATTCTGTCTAAAATATGGTTCTGCAACAGAAAGCTAAGTGCGAAGTGACTCTAAATATCACTGTGCCAGGGGACCATTTTATGGAGAATGCGGCGTCGCTGAAGGTAAATGAGACAGAAGCATTGAAAGCTATCCAAGTCTCAGCAACTCATTACATAAGGGCACAGAAAGGAAAATAAGGGATGCCTGTGGGTTGCTCCTCTTCCCATGTGATTCCAGAAAATTTTGAAGCCATGAAACGAGAATCTGAGAGACAGTTCAAGGGACAGCAGTTACCTCTAAGTGTCACCCCTGAGTAAACTTATCCCATTCCAGCATCTAAGGGACACTGAAGGAGGCCAGGATGTGGTTTAAATTCTTTTTTGCTTACAAGGGTAACAGTTTCCTTCACAATACGCTTTCTATTTAGGAGAATGGGTGACGGCTATTCAGCAAAAAGAGCTTCAAGTCCGCTAACAAGCCTGAGGTTAGACTCAAGGCAACAGCGTGTTTCAAGGGAGAGAAAAAAAAAAATTCTACCTTGCTGAAAAAAATATAAATATGTCAAGAACCAAGTAGGTCACAGAAAGCCATGTGAAATTGTGATATGAACTGTCGTCTTGTTTTCTGATTTTACCATGAAGACATGGACAAGATTAATGTTTTCCCTTAAAGGAACTATTTTTGCCAATATTTGACCATTTTGCATAAGCAAAGGCAGTGGTCTCTAAGGGAAGCGAGGGAATAAAAATGTAAATAGGGTTGACTTGGAATTCTAGCATAAAAATGTGCAAGTGCAGAAATGGACACTTTGAAGGGAAATGCCCCTATCAGTGGGGAGGCCTGAAGACAGCCAACTTGGTATATGCCACATAAGAAAAGACAAGCCTGAGGGAACTCTGGGGACCATAGAACACACAGGCTGGCGGGTGGGAGGGAGTGGGATGGATTGATGAAGGGAAGGGAGAGGGATGGAAGGGGGGAAGTGGAGGGAAGCAGGGAAAAGTATTCACTATACTTGTCAAACTAGAAAAATTAAGTAACTTTTAAAAAAAGAAATACACACTTTTTATTGTGGGTATCCATGAGTGCACAGAGCTTTCTTTTACATGTAGGTCTTCCAGCAGGAAAGTAGGTCGGGGATGACATTTTCCTGCATGAAACCTCTGGCCCCCTCTGCTTACTTTTCCATAGATGAGCTTCACTCACTTTCAGTCTTAAGAAGTATCCATGTGATCTGTTTTCCTCTCTCCTTTTTCTTCTTGCTTTGTTTACATTTCCTACCACCCTGTTCATAATACTGATATCTATGCCAGCTACCTTCAATTGCCAATACAGCACATTTAAAAATATGAATGCTCAGGAAAGAAATAAAGAAATGTCAGCCTCTCAGATTCTCTCTGTGAGAGCTTAAGAGGCTTTGATTGGGAGATAGAAGGGAGGGACTCCGTTGATAAAGGCTCAGCTGTACAGGTATGAGGACCTACGTTCAGGTCCTTGGCATCACAGAGAAAGAAAAGATGGTGGCACGTGCTGATAATCCCAGCACTAGCGGGGAAAGAGAGACAAATAGACACCTCAAGTTCATTGACCCGGCAGCCTAGCCAAACTGCAGAGCTTCAAGATCAGCGAGAGACCCTAGCTAAGATAGTAAAGGTGTAGAATGACTAAAGGAAGACATCTGGTGTGAAAGGCTAGTCTCCACACACAGGTACATACACATGCATGCACTCACATTAAAGTAGATGATATACATCACATGCTAAAAACAATCAATGGTTTAATAATCTGAGTGAATGCTACAGAAATGTACCAAGAATGCAGCCCTTGGCTTGGGCAGAATGCCATTCAATGCCTGTCACCTTTTCCATTCACTGCAGGTGAGGAGCAGTCTGGCTGCTCAGTCTCAGAGCAGCTGCAGAATGCAACTTACTTCTGGCTTTTCCTTTAGGGAGCGGGTCTCACATCTCAGTGGCCAAAGATTTACTTAGGACGCTTGTTGAATGTGTTTAATGAGATGGTCCCCAGAGCACATGCAGAGAAGTCTACGTCTTTCAGTATCACTGGAGTGCCTCGCCTTGCACCCCAAACATCAGTGTTTTGACGGACATTCTGGATGTATAAAAAGAAACCCCAAACTTCAGAAATGTCAAATTAGGCCACTATTAAAGACAGATTCATCCTAAAAATAGCCGGGCTATCTAGGGATTTTAAATATAGAATTCTTTTAGTCTAGAAAATTTGAAACCCTTGTCCAGTACCTAACTTCATTATTGCTTAAATAACTGGTCCTCAAATTTCTCTTCTGGGTGCGACTTGCTGCCTGACTTTGAGTTATAAACAAAGCTCTTGTATTTGCATCACACTAGAAGACCCTTTTGCTGCTGAGCACCTACTGTGCACTGGGGGCTACATCTGAGGCTGGCAGTTCAAAGCCACTACCATCCCTAAGGACTTCACAGCTGAATGGAATAAAGAGATAATTCTTCTAAGTTCTAAATAAACTTCCATGTACATATAAGTTAAAGTGCATAAAAATGCTCAGAGTCAACCAAATATGTCCCGTTAAGTAAAAAACATGTCAGGCTTTAAGCAAACAATCCTTACTTATGGATTGAAGCCAGTTTAGAACCAGTGTATAGGTAAGCAGAAAAAACTTGAGATAATTCGCTCATTTGTTTCACTCGTTACCAAAATGTCTTCCATCAGAAACTATCTCAGCACAAGTCTGAGAAATCTTATGGATGACAGACTTCATATCATCCACTGCTTAATTGGAATTCTGTTTCCAGATAGAGTTGAGACCCAAGGCAAAAAAAAAAGTCAAAACAAAAACACACAGAATGGTCTTTTGTTTCTTTTACTGTGTGGCAAACTTTTAAGCCCTGCAATGGGACAGCCCCCTTCCCAGCCCCTGAATCAGCTTTCTTCCTCTAACCTGGCCCTCTACCCACAATTTCTTCCCCTACTGTAGGGAGAGAGGTCAACACTTAATTCCTTGATGCTTAGTTCCTTGCTCGTCTTCCCGCTAATGGCCCAACTCTCCATTTCCTGGCACGAGCCTAAATCAACAGCGCTAATGCCTCCTATAACCTCTGGGTTCTTTCCCGCGTGTTGATTTTTCTAGGGAATGTGTACATTTCGCTGTTGACAGTACAAGGTATATTCCGTGCTCTCTCTTGAACTTAGCAGGTTTTGACAGATTTATGTGCGGACAGATGGCCATTACAGGCTGAAGGCTGACAAGAGGCAGTTCAGAGCATTGTTAACACACTTGCACAAACTCTCAGCCATGCAGCTCTGTGCAGAATGTAATTCAGACTATAGCTTTTTTATTGCTGCCTATTTTCTTTTGTCAAAAGAGCCCTGCTGTGCAGAGCAACAAATGGCTGCTATTACCCAGAACGTAATGGGTGTCAGACAAATCACGTAACACAAACAATCAAGAGTATGTAGGTCATATTTCAACAGAGCACAACCTTAGCAATATTTATGATGACTGCATTGAAATGTGCTCTATAATAAACAAGTACCTCTCCATCACTCACACTTCTGTACTTCTGCACAGCCGATCTGGGAGAAGGGGTGTCCCCACTCTACAAGTCTTCTTGTAAACATTTGTTTGTTTGTTTGTTTGTTTGTTTTAAACTTAGCCAAAGATGAGTTTTGTTTTGTTTGTTTGTTTGTTTTTCATTATGGATTATAAAGGAATTTTGCTAGAGGAGACCTCTGGCCTTTGTTTGTTTAATTGAGTGACTAGTAGTCCCAGTATCCATGCATTGACTGCTATAGGACTTTCTGCCTCCTATTTCATCACATCATTTATAAACGGGCTCAGAGTCTCCTATTAATGCTGTGACTTGCTTCTGAGTTTGTTCAGCAGTGGGATTTTTCTCCTACCCCATTGCCAATTCAGGTTTTCAAGGGGAGAAAACAAGGAGATCCTAACTGGCCTAGAGACTTGTTCAGGAGAAAGGACTGGGCAGAGGAGATGTCTTCCTTGCCTGTCTCAGTCCTTCAGAAGTTAGTGTGATGTCAAAAGAACAGGGAACATGGTTGCGAAGTGACTGTCTGATGCAGGCTCCCCTGCTGTCTTCCAGCTCTTCCTCTTTCCTAAGACTTGCTGGTGCTTCAAAAGTGAAGTGCTGGGCTAGAGAGATGGCTCAGGGGTTAAGACTCTGCCTTGCAAGCAAAAGGTCCTAGTTCTGATCCCAGGTCCTACATTAAAACAGCAGCCACCTGTATTTTTGACCCAGGTGGGCAGAGCTTGGGAAATCCCAGAATGAAGCAAAAAGGAGATTGAAGCAATCCAGGATGAGTCCCAAAGTTACCCTTGGTCCTCCATAGGGACACACAGTCCCTTGTGATGCACACACACACACATGCACACACGTGCGCACGCGTGCACACACATGCATGTGTACCTGCATATGCACATGCAAAATAAAATAAAGTCAAAAGTTAACTGTTACCACTTGGCACAAGGGGGCCTCTCCTATGTGATCCTAATGCTCTTTCTGGTCTGGGTCCACGCTAACTGGCAATGTTCTGTCTTACTGCCTGGAGTATTTCATTTGTCACCCTCGATGATAAAGGGACAGACTAGGTTTGCAAAGAAGCTTCAGAACTTTCCTAGGAAAGGTACTTATCGACCCAAATATCGTTTGTGGAAGATAAAGACATGACCAGTTGGCCCTCAGTCACACAGAGCTGTGGTTAGGGGCCTGCCATTGCCCGTGGGGCTGGGAACTGCTTTGCTCAACCCTTGGCTTCAGGAGAGAATGAGATAGTACCTTTTACAGAAAGAAAAAAGACAAAGAATGAAGTAATCACTATAGACATCAGATTAAGGTGACTAAGACTAATAATACCAGAAATATACAAATGGAAACAAAACATGGGTCTGACGCAGTGGTGTTAGGGAACGTAGACTGCTGATTAAGTTGTCCTTTTTATTGTTTTCATCAGTTATATAACAGCTGTTTTGCTTTTATAATTTGGGTAGTAATATTAAAAAATTTCTACATTCATATTCATGAAATTTGGGAATCAGGCCCTTTGGTCTGGGATCAAGCTCCTTCACCTGTTTAAACTGACATAGCTTTGGGATTTCAGCATCAACAATCAAGAAGAGAGAAGGTGGCATCCTGAAAAATCTCCATATGCAAGAGGTTTAACTGCTTTCTGCCAAAAGAGAATTCTGTTTTCTCTCCTCTTGCTTTACTGCTAACAGCTACTTTCAAGTCAAATCAGTTTTTACACCTGTAAAAAGAAAAAAAAAATTCTTTCTTTTTGTTGTTGTTGTTTTTATTTTGTTTTATCAACCAGAATTAGTTTGCTCAGGACCATCACAGAGAAGTCAGGCCAGCTGGCAATACCTAATAAAGTAAAACTTCTATCTCATCCCTCCTGTCTCTCAAAGGCTCCACAGATGGGGCACAAGCACTATTCTGGAGGTCTTAGGATTCTGTTGACTCATTACAGTTCTATTTAAATGTTTGGAAAACTCCACTGAAATTTGTGAAAGTAAAGTAATAGATGACAGCAGGAGGCCCCGACAGCAGCTTGAGCTCCTTCTTCTGCCTCAATCATGCAGATTAAGCAAGGAGACCAAGGCTCAACAAATCTATGACTGCTGGTCCACTCCATCCACCTCCTGCTGCACCTGTGGCAGGCATCACCAATTGATCACGATATTCCCACGGAGTACAGACTTGGCCCGATAGTTTTTCCCCACACAATGCTCCTGGCAGCCAGTACCAATCAATGGCACTTCACAAGTGAAGTGAAATATATTTAACATGACACATGTCAACCACTATCTTTAAAATTCAGGAAACAAGCCCACTGTAGTCAGACAGATCTACTTTGAACCCAGAGTTTGCCATAGGAAACAATGTCAATTTACACTTTTTCCTCCATGATGGATAGTGAGAGCAGGCAGTCCAATAGATAATATGTATAAGGTGCCAATTGTGAAGTGACTGGTCGCCAGAATTGGTAGCAACAGGCATAGTTTTTGAGAGAATCTAAAAGAGCTCTTGTTTCTTCATCAATTTGCTAAATCCCACGTCCATACCAAACACAGTATTTATTTTATTGTTAGAGAAGTAGGTGTGGAACAGTATGAACCACATACAAAATAAGTAACATATATAGAAAAATGTCAAAGAGGCAAAGCAGCAATTTCGACAACATTAGGAACAGGTGGAACGGTTGGAAATCAGAAAGATGAGGAACCGGTAGATGAAGTGGACGGAGAATTAGTAATCAAAGAGCTGACATTGACTGAACACTCATACAACATGCTGGCAGTCATATTTAATTCAATTTGACCATCACATTGACCCACCGAATTGAACTTGAGTGTGTCTAACATCAAAGTAGGGTTTTGTACTATTTCATGGATAGGCTGTTTGTTTAAAAAAAATAATCACAATAGCATCCATTTATTTTCACCTTTACTGTTTAAAATGACTTTGAGTTCAGGTTGAACCACACACAATGGCCACATTTGTTGTGCAAAAATGATTGAAGACTGACAATACAATATTTCAGCTTGAATTTTGCTACTTTGGGTCAGGCGGGAATTTCGTGTCTGACTTCAAAACTGAAGAAGGATCGGGGCATAGAGAAGAGTCTCTGGCTATTGAATGATAACAGCACTCACCTTGTGACCCCTGGCTGATTTCTTGCTCTCTATCAATCCATTTCCTTTGACCTTATCTCTGACATCTTGCATACTTCTTCGCTCCTTGCAGCAGTAACTTCTTTCTTGCCATCTCCCGCTTCACATTGATGTAAATATTTTGCCCCCTTAGGACTTGCTCCGTTGGTTTGGTCTCCTGAAAGCTTAATTTCCTCCAACTCTCTCATATGTCATTCACTGGGTTAATGGTCTTGCCCTAATGTCTTCAACTGCCTTGCCAGGCCTTTTAACTCATTGGCAGGATCATTGCTTCTAATGGTGGTACCACCATGTCATAGTGATTCCTTTACAGCGCCTGCACTCCCTTTGTGATTTCTGAGGTATGATCGAGATTTGCCACAGCCTCCCAATATTATCGAGCAATGCATCTTACAAGAGATTTATTTCTGAGGAGAGATGGATGTCACAACATCATTCATTCCACGCCCAGAATAGTGAATATTATTACAAAACAGACTTCCTTGGGTCCCACCTCCTCCTTATCTTAGACACCATACTTTACCTTCTGGACCCTTCAGAATCCTCTAAATTCTTCCTCATCTTTACTTCCCAGAGCTCCAAATTCCTTCTGTTATATAATGTGACTGGACTCCACCCCAGCCTCCCACATTGTATCTTCATGGTTATCATATAGAATAAGAAGTTGTTCATCTTTCTCAAAGGTGACAAGATGCAATATACAAGAAATAGTTTTTCTTTCAGGCCACTTTGCAGTACATACTGTTTTCTCAGTTGACTCTATGCCCAAGTCTAAAACCTGAGAACATTTACTTGGCAGTGACCATAGCCAAACACTGTGCTCCACAGATTGCATGGGTTGGTTTCTATGCCTCAATCTGGCTGCATTCTCACCAAGACCTGGCATATGTATTGCCACCAAAGGGCAGGTAGGAAAAGTACATTGATAAATTGGTTACCATTGCACCAAATAACCTTTCAATTGCACCAAGAATATAAGACTTAAACTATTGATATAAATATTGAATCCATATCAGAAATAAATCCAATATTTAAAAAAATTCAAAGATTTTGAGCATTAATAAGATAATCTATACTTGCCTTTCAATAGTTTAGAATGTTAATCATTCCAAATTATTGGTGGCTGGACTAGAAACTACAGTTCAATGGTAGAGTGTATAACGTGTGACAGGACTTGGATTTTACTCCCTATACTCTGAAAATAAATAAAAAAAAAACAAAAAATAAAGCATATGCCACTCAGAATAATATTTAAGTATCTGACAAGAAAAAAATCAGCAATAAAATAGACTAAGTCTATGACCACAGGTATTTGATTGAATGAATGTGCCTACCTACTCAAAGTAATATCATACAAGCATGCACTAGCCTGGTAATTGAGTTTAAAGTGATACAAAAATCCCTGATTAAAATGTGAAGTAGAAACTTATAATGTCAAATTTTATAAACATATACTCATGCACACAAAATGATCATAAAATATATAGATGTTGACAGACAGCAAAACTGGATATGTTTATATTTCAGAATTACAAAGAGTTTTTCATGTAGTTTATATGTTTAGCATTCTACAGTAATTTTACATTATTTATAATCAAAGGATAATAAATGTTTAAGAGAAAGCTAATACTGACTTTTACAAGGGAAATACTCTTTTCCTTTTAGAAACAAAGCAACTAACTCCACAATGCTCTGAACACTCATGTGAATGGGCTATTTTCAGTTGGATTGCTATCAAGAGGGATGGTAGAATGAATGAAACTGAGACAGGAAGATGCCGAGCTTAAAGCCAGGCAGGGGTTACATAACAGGATCCTATCTTAAAAACAAACAAACAAATAAAATACAAAAAAATTCATTATTTTATAAATTTCATATATTCACTAGCAAAAACTCACTCTAGAATTTGTGGAGCAAATTTCTTGAAAGAAAGTATTTGTTTTAATCTTATGGAGGTGACCTGAGAACCTAGCTAAAGAGGCAGAAAGTCTTTGTTATATCACTCAGCTTAAATAGTCTAGTAGTTTTTTTTAAATGGATTGATTTTCTAAACAACTTCTGAACCACTGGATCATTATTTTCAGTAATCAAAATATATGCAATAACTGGGTATATTGATGTCCATCTGCAATACTAGCACTCAAGAAACTAGCTAGGGGAATCACAGAGTCTGGGCTAGGTGACTCTACTCAACAATAAAAAAATAAATCAATGAATTAACTTAAAAAGAGGTACAGTGGTATAGTTACCCAAACTTGTCAATGTTCTTTGCAATCTTAGCTGATGTAAACTAAGATGATAACACATTATGCAAATGGATGAAATATGAATGCAAAAATAACTTTCAATAAAAAAATCACTATAAGGTAAATTGTTAAAATATTATCCAATTAGTTGTAAGCATGTGTTACTGCAAAACATTGGAAGAAATCTTAAAATTCTAAAAAATTTTGCACTTAGATTATCATTCAAATAGTTTTAATTTGCTTCCTTCAAAAATCATGAAAGGAGAAATGAATACAATTATTCCACTAGCATGGTTTGTGCAAGAAAGAAGAAAGGATCCCCAGTTAGCACACATGGAGTTCAAGATAAAGGCTCTGTGAAAAAAATTTATATTTGAATATGTATTTACATGCTTCAAGCAAAAGTAAAATGCAAAATTATACATCAATTTTTTAAATAAACCCACCAATTACTTATATTCCCTGATCAGATAAGATCTCTATTGCATATAATATATATCCACAAGTTTCTTCTAATCATATATATTAGTATAATTTCTTTAATAAATGAAGCTATTCACATGTTTGAAGGTGAATATGGGTTTAAGTACATATACATATAAGTTGTTTATATATGTGTACGCATGTGTGAATCTGCCTGCACACACCCTGTTTATACACCATGAAATGAACTACTCTACTGCTTGACCAAATCATGCAATCATGCAGTAGACCTTTCATAAGGAGGTAATTTAGCAAACGCAAAGTGTGAAATTAAACTCAGTGACAATGACCACGGTGTGTGTAGGCACCATAGCTCTGGTCGAAAGAACCTTGTTTAACTTACTCTCCTTTTATCCTTATCAGACATGGGCAGAGCGAAGGAATTTCTTGTTCAGACATCCTAAGATTCACTTCCTGGTGGGGTTAAAGTACCTCAACCTAAAGCACTTAGTAGACAAGCACTATTTATATCCAACTCAGAAGTTTGCCTAGGAACTCTTCGGTGAGTTCAACTTTTAAAGTTCCTTCCTCTTCAAGTGAAGCAAAGACAGGCTAAAGGAGTTCAGCAGTCCCAAATGATGAGGAAATGAACTCTTGTTGGAAAATGGATAAAACCATTTTGTTTTGATGAAAGGACACATTTTCAGTTTTCTCCTTTGCTGGAAAGATATAAAAATAGTGACGCAGGTAGGGTAGCATTATGCTGCTAACTGTGTGGAGAGAAAATATTAAAAGTGAACTGCTGAGAGTTAATAAGCCTGAATTCACATATTTTCCCTTTGCTTTCCATCTTGATATCTGTAAGCCTTACTTCCTCATCTTAAAGAGAAGAAAATTACCACTCTCCTCATGAGACCATGATGAAATTCACCAAAACCGTATATCAACCTGGCACACCTATTGAGTGGGAGATCAGAAATGTTCAGTTTTCCTCCTACTCATGTTTGGGTGTCTTAATCTGGAATGTGATTCCAAAGCAAAACTGTACAATACAAGGTCTGGCCTAGCTCTGATACACAATCAATGTCTTCTTGTCAAGACATTCTTCAATCCATGTTTCTTTCGAATAAGCAACTGAAGATATTTGCAGATAACTTATTTTCCAATTTTATTTGCAGCCTGTATTTCATTGAACACACAGAAAACATGGTTTATTATCTAATATATATTTCACAAAGAGAGAGAAGTTCCAACTGAAATGTGAGGCTTACCTGCAGTTCCAGAGAGTTCCACACTTAAGGTTCGTTCAATAGTCTTGTTCTCAAATGGGGAACCCTTGGGGTCACTGGAAGATACGGCACATTTATAAAAACAAACTGAAATGGAGTTGCTGTAGCCAAATGTATTAGAACCCCCTTCCCTTTCTGAAAATGGTTACATTTCTTAATACTTACTTTGGTGACTCGGGGGTCAGAGGAAGAGATAAAGTTGTTGGTTTGGCTGAAGGAAAAAAGAAGAAACTAATTATAAACTACTGAGTATTTTTTCAGATTCACTTTATTTCTGCTACACTCAAGTTGGAAACATCACCAGGAAACTGGAAGGCTGAGAAAATCTCTGAATATTGGATCAAAGTTAGATGATAATCCATTATGCAAATTCCAGGCAGTATTTGCATCAGTAAACCATCATTTGAAAATATATACAAGACCAGAATTTTCCCAAAAATGAACCATCTCGTTGACACTACAAACTTTGCATCGTATCATCAAAGAGAAATATTGTTTTCTAGTTTCATTTGGAACACAGTACACGGTGTGTTTAGACAAGGAGACAGCAGAGTAAGTACAAGGTGACAGAACGTTATGAATATTCAGTTGATTTTACTCCTAAAATGTATAATTTTATATCTAGTCCCGAGAATAGGATATTTCTCTGAGGCCAAGGCTCGGGCAATAACCATTCTATCCATTGAAAATTCATTGAGAGATTATGACAAATAGTAGACATTGACCCAGATGGCTTAAATGGAGTTCTGCACCCTAAATCAAATGGACAATCCAAGACACCATGCTTATCAGTAAAGACATAATAGATTTACCAAAAAAAGGTCACTATTTCATTTATTTCCTTGGTCTTCCTTAAATCATACTTTCTACAGTGAGTGACATTTCCCAGTAATGAAAACTTTCAGAATTAAAGTTTGAGAATCTTCTCACTCTAGCATGTCAACTACTCTTCCATGTCAATCTTCTACTTTGAGCAGGAGGAGGGGAAAGTGTGATGAGAAGTACATTATGTATATATATGCTCATCTATGGAGATATATGCATGTAGATTTAAGTCCCTTTTTTATTCTCATTAAGCACTTTCAGAAGGTCAAGAGGTAGTTGTATGTGTCATGAAAATTACAGACTTTCTATCCAAAGAGCCTTTGAAAGAAAGTTTCTCTGCATATGAGTTCATTGACTTAAAAGATTTCAAATGGTATCTGCAGAGGCATGAAGCTGATTCTTGGCAGAATTATCAAAATCTCGTGTTATCAGAATGAATTGTATTCAACACACTTTAAAGTAAACTAATCAACCCTAGTAATTAAGATCCAATGAAATGCAAAAATATTACTTATGTCCAGATTAGCCTGATTAAAGGTACTTTCCTTGGGTAGACAGTTTTTACATATTACATATTCTAGGTGTAGATTTAGTTTTTAAACAATTGAATGTTCTATCATTTATCCAATGTGCATCCAGAAATTTGAAGCCCATGCTGTCTTCGACAAATTAGGTACATCGATTAATTGGCTTTTACATACATACAGATAAATGAGCTGATTGTACATTAATTTTTGAGTATGCCTAATTTAATCAGCCTTTCGGAAAGCATGAATTTATGAACTGACTTTGTCCACTTTTATGATGTTTCATTAATAACTAGGATAATTTATACATGTTCGATAGAAAATACAATCTGATAAAGACCTCTGAGCTTAATCACACAATAAATGTACATTGAAAAGCAGAAAATGAAAATCCAGTGTGCTGAGATGTCGAGCGGGCCTTTTGAGATGCTTGGAGGAAGAAGATTTTTCACAAGTCTGAATAACTGGGAACAGGTGAGGGTCAGAGCAATAGAAGTGGTGACGGTCATGCTCAATGAGACCACACACAGACAAGAAGAATGATAAGCAGTTCCAGTCACCTTGGGGCCCAGATCCCAGAACCCAGAGACGCTCAGAAAGGTCTCAATGCAAGAGTTATTTCACTTATGGAGAATTCACTGGTACCATTCCAAGGACTGAACGACCACTGCCTGTGAGCATCCTCAAGGATTTCTTTCATGGTGTTCACGCATGCTTCATGCATGCCTCTCATGAAGACTGTATCATTGTTTTAATAAATGTTTTTGTGAATGAATACATGAGACTCCAATGCACACCACAGACAATTTTACCAAAGAACCCAAAAACACAGGACGCCATAATACTACAGGGATCATACATAAAGTTCAATGAAAAAATGGGGCCTGTGAAGAAAGGGGTGTCCCCCAGTAGGCCCCGTTGCTGTTGTCTTTATCTGTTCCTGAGCTTTTTTAAAATTTTGAATAATAATTGAAATCATCTCAGAAGTGGAACACTTATTGGTTACTAATAAGGCATTTCATAACTACACAATTTATTTCTCCTTCAAATCAGCAGGTTTTGCTCTGGGATGCCTTAGGCTTTAAATTCCACATATAGCTAGTCTTGCTTAGAGACTCTGTCTTCTGGAGGGAGGCCTATTTAATTTTTCACTGCCATCCATGGCTTTTAAAAGTTTACAGCACTATTTAGTGATATGTGAACTTGAGAAAGTCCCAAAAATCCCCCCAAAACTTCAGGTTTCCACCATGTGTCCATTGGCTGGGTTCCTGAACATGGGATTTCACAGAGTTGGAGACTTTCAAATCAGTTCCGGAGAAACAGTATATGGAAAAAGGTGAACTGAGGCCTTGGGAATTCTTCATTCACTCACTAGTGTGAGTTCTGCGGGCTCCTACTCTCAGACCATCAAGCATCATGCGTCCCTTGACATGGGGTTGTGCTCAAAAAAGAAAAAAGGAAACTGTGATACAGGCTGAGATCAGGAGTCTGTCCAGGCAGAGGAAGCTGTAGGGAATTTGGACCATTTAGCTAAATTTATCTCCCTATACTCACAAGCAGCAATGGACAGAGAATTTGACATCTCTAGTGGGAAAAAGACTAATAGAGAGCCAATTTAAAATATTAAAAGTCAGTTCCTGAAAGACTTATGAGGTACAGATGAAGAAGAGGAATCCAGAGCCCTGGGAAAGAGATAATTATTAAAATCAGCAGCAACAGCGTACTCGCATGAACCCGTCATAGCTGAAAATGGTCAAGGGCTGCCACTCTGCAGCTTGTAAAGGTTGGAAAAAGAAAAGAGGTCATTGCTAGCTTGAGATTTGCCTTCTTCTATGACAGACAGGATTCAAGATAGAAGGTAGAAGCATATTTGAAAGCAATGATTCCTTTCAATAAGCTGTCTTTAGGACTCTAGACTACAACATTTTAAGGGGGAAGAGTGGAGAGAGAAAATTGTACCACTGTCAAGACAGCTTTTTTCCCCTCCTAAATCACTCTGATCGACCTCTAAAATCAGCCTTCTTAACTAAATGGGGGTCTAGTAAAAACAAAGTCTTTTAATCTAAGCTTTTTTTTTTTAAGTACAAAGGTAAAAGGAAATCAGGAATTACCAAATTATTTTACACAAAGTAAACTCTGTGCACCCAGCAGGTGGTCTTAAAGAAAAGAGAAATGAGAAAGAAAGAAAGACAGAGAGACAGAAAGAAAGACAGAGAGACAAAAGAAAGAAAGAAAAAAGACAAAGACAGAGAGACGAAGAAGAAAGAGAGAGAGAAAGAAAGAGAGAACAGAAAGAAGAGAAGAGAAGAAAGAAAGAAAGAAAGAAAAAGAAAGAAGAAAGAAAAGAAAGAGAAAAAGAAAGAAGAAGACGAAAGAAAGAAGAAAAAGAAAAGAAAGAAAGAAAAAGAGAAAGAAAGAAAGAAAGAAGAAAGAAAAGAAAGAAAGAAAAAGAAAGAAAGAAAGAAGAAAAGAGAAAGAAAGAAGAAAAAGAAAGAGAAGAAAGAAAGAAAGAAAGAAAAAAAAAGAAAGAAAGAAGAAGAGAAGAAAGAAAGAAGAAGAAAGAGAAAGAAGAAAGAAAGAAAGAAAGAAAGAAAGAAAGAAAGAAAGAAAGAAAGAAAGAAAGAAAGAAAGAAAGAAAGAAAGAAAGAAAGAAAGAAAGAAAGAAAGGTGCTTAATAATCAGAAAGACTAAATGCTATTTACTACTTCTTAGAGTGGATAGAGGAAATCTCAGGTGTCTCGTTTTTCCATTGCTAGAAGGGAAAATATAATAGCTCTTAAATGAATTGGCTGTCCCAGCTTGCATGCAACTTCCAAGATCTCAGCAGATCTGAGCTTTGTACAATCCTCCAGGGTGTTGCGCTTCTGCAAGTCCCACTCTGCCCAGCTAGCATTTCCTTCGTCTTTGGGTGGTGGTGATTGAGACTGCCTAGCAGCCGAATAGGATACATTCAACCTGGGCGGGAGGAAGGATGCTCTTGTCCTCGGTGATAAAGTGCTGAGTTCTCTATGCCCAGAGAAGGATGGATGGGATGGCATTCCCCTGTCCTGCAGGCCTCACACCTCTACCCAGCACCCCGCTGGGCCACCTGCCCTTCTCACCTACCTTGTACATGTTGTGACTGCGACTGTGCGTGGGACTTCTTTTTGGAGGCGCATTTGTCTCTGTTGCTGTTTCTGTTCTCTGCAGGTTTGCTGTGAGGAGGGTCATCGTTTGTGGTCAGATACTTGAGAAGCTCAGAGCAGGGGCGTCTTTGCGGCTTTGGCTGTTGACAAATGCTCTTCGCTTTATTGCTCCATGAATTCTCGGTCTTAAAAACAAAGGCATCCAGAAAGCTCAAATTAGTGAAGTGAACCTTATCGGAATGGATATAGGCTTTCTGAAGAGATGAGATTTTCAACGAAGTGTTCAGTCTAAGTGTACCCAATCCATGAGCTGTGAATAATTGTTTGCAGAACAAGGAAAGAAAATTACATTTAAAATTCCTAAATGACGTTTTTGCAGCTTTTTATTTTATTTCTCCCCCATTTCAATATTCCTACTCAGCAACATGTAACTAACAAGACCCTACAGCGCCTTTACTCTGAGTAAAAAAAAAAAAAAAAAGAAGAAGCTGGTTGAAACCTTAATTTACCGCTGATTGCCGAAGCCCAGGATTCCAACTCTCTTAAGTACCCCTTAATGCTTCCGCTTTTGCTCGCCATGAATGGCAAGACAAACATTGTTAGTACAGCCTGCTAACTGAATTATGTCATTGCCAGCATTTTCTCCAATTAATGGCAGAGACGGATCTGTTGCAGTAAATTCAAAGCAATCGTTCCTCAGGTTAAACAGCTGGCAAAACACCCACCGCACATCTAAAAGTCATTCACCAATGACGACCACCAGCCTCACGGTGCATACTGTTGCTAATCTCACCACTACAAGGAGCCTCCCTTTCTGATCAGCCAAAAAAAATAAAATAAACAAAAACCAAATCGTGAACCAACTCTCTCTGGTCTCCACTAGTCCCAGGGCAGCTTTTGAAGAATGCTAACAAACTCCCAGGTGCAGGCTGAACTAGTACCTCCAAACCTATCCTCTGTTACAGGGATTCAGGCAAAAACCCCTTCCTTATTTGGCCAGTGTGGGCAAGCATTTGCATACATACCTTAACAACTGCAGCGCTTGTTCTGATCCTGTGAGTGTGGTTCGCATGGTTCTGAGTGCTAAGACCGCTGCATTCATTGTAGCTCAGCTGAGTGTTGGCCGGTGCCAATAGGAGTTTCCTAAGCTACAACATACCAGGGAAGGGGAAACAAGGGAAGTTAACTGATAATTGAAACTTGAAATGAATCAGCTGTGATTATACACCTCTATTCCTCTTTACCTATCATGCTTCTGCAGGCAAATACTAAAGGAGGGATTTTTTTAAGGAAGCATTTAACATTGCACTATTGACTTTGAAAGTAGTTCCCTTCCCTAAATTTGAGATGTGACACAGTTATTTTTTGTTTTTAAGTGATTTCTACATACAATATGACTTCCAAAGAACCACAAGAGGTAACAAAGGATAATGAGCTTTGGAACCAGATAAAAGTACATATCCAAAATCCTCCCTCCCCCACACCACCCTAGCCAAGGGACAGCACATGAAAGGATCCAGTGATCTTTGAACCATATTTCACAACCAACTCTACAAATTAATGGATTTAAGGAATATATGGATTAAATCAGTGGTTATCACTGATTTCAGGAAGATTTGTAAGTAGAGTGCTGGCCAACACTTTAATGCGGGTTATTATAAGAATTCATCTTAGCAAAAATCAGAAAGAAAGAATTAAATATATAACTGTAAGGAATTTCTAAATAAATTATAACATTTCCATATTACACAATGCTATGCCACCATTAAACACTCTGCATATGTTAAAAATTTTAATGGCATATTCATGTTTAAATCTTAAACCCCAGATAGATCTCATTTTCTATTTGAACTTTTTTGAAATCACAGTCAAGTTTTCAGGCTCTTCTTTATGGCTAGTTTTGAGCCTCCCTTATTCCATCCAAGTACCAAGCTAGATCTTCTAAGATCAGATAATATGGGTGCATTTGGGGCACCAAACTAACACAAATAATTCTAAGACATAGAACGTACATCTATATACATCGAAAGATTTAAAAAGAACTTCCCATTATGCCAGATAAAAATGTATCAGCAACATTTTCAACAGAGAAGCCCGGAATATGCAACTCTGAGCTAGAGGATTATTTTGGTGTCGGTCTAAATTAGAAAGCTAAGCCTTATTGTTCATACACCATACCCGTGCAGTGGGCAGCCAGAGGCCACTCCGATTGCTGTTAAACAGTAGGAAGGTTCTTACTAGAGACGGCTCTTCTGCCTCCTGAGGCGGAGGGGTGCCGTCAGGCATGGAGGAAGGACTGGCCTCGTCAGTGGTCACGTCTCCATCTGTCAGTGCATCAAACGAGGGCAATCCGTCTTCATCCACTGGGAGACTGTCCAGTGTCTCTGTGAGGACTGCTAGCAAGTTGGCCTCATTCTCTTCATCTATCTTCTGCAAAAGCAGAGCACACGCATACACATGGAAGACATGAGTGAGCTGACATCAGGAAGCGGGCGACATGATTTATCAGTCTAGGCCGAACATATCCAGCTGAAATGAAGAAGCTGTCTGTGAAATTTTCAGTGCCTACACTGACCACAAAGACTTTGTCCTCCTCAAATTCCTTACTTTCTGTTAGTTTAAATTAGCAAATACTTCCACTGACTGTGGAACTGTCCAACTTAGTAATCTGCAAGGTCCAGACTTAATGCTGCTGTGCATAGCTCACAGTCATTTTCTACATCGTCATTTTCTACATCGTCTTGAGAGATTTTAGAGATTGCTTGTCCACAGTTCTTAGGCCTCTTGGATGACACACCATCCCAAGTGTGTCTCCTGTGGAACACCTCTCAGTGGGACACCACCAGAAGCTTGAACTACGCCAACAGAATCTACACAGTCTTGTGGTTTCAGTTACAATCTCATCATGGAATAGTCCAGAATCATTGATTTTTCTCCCTGACATCTCTCCCAATTTTAGTCCTAATTCTCTAACTGCCCACTGGGTACTGCCACCTTCTAATGGTTCCCTCCTGACTGAAACCCACACTGGGGACCTTCCCTGCTCCTTGTCTTGACCTCTTTGTCTTGGCTACGCATTCTTCAAGTTCACATTTGGAATACTGTGGTTCCCCTGAAGCAGGTCACTTGCTAAGGAAATCTCTTCCTTTGTGCTAAGTCACACACATTTCTCGTTTCTAGTGATGACTGCAGCAAATATATCCTACTTGTTTGCCTCTGTTAAAATCAGTCTCACCAACACCCACAGAAAGCACATATTACCTGTTTATTTTTATTCTTTCCATGTTTTATTGTTTGACAACTTCATACATGAATAGAATGATTGGGAGTCATTTCATCTGACATTACCTAATGTTATAGTTCCTCCTTCTCCCAAGTTAGAGCCACAGTAGCCATAATAGGACTTTGCATGACCTGTGCAATGACTGGCATGTCATTGACTCCCCCCAAAGTCTAGCATGGATCACAGGCACTAGGATCCTTAGAGGCAAAGGATTAACAGTCACAATAGTGTTCCCATACTAAAGGGGAGCACAAGAAAGGGCTCTGAGCAATGCCACTGAGTCCTTATACCTCATTACAGTGGAGGACGCAGAGTGAAGTTTGACATTCACACTAAAGGATGCTCCAGGGAATGGGAGGGGGGAAGAAGGGGCACTAGGAGGGAGGGGAGTGAAAGGAAAGAGAAAAGGGAGGGAGGGAGTAAGGGGGACTGGGGAGGGGTGAAGGGAGGGAGGGGACGAGGTACCTATTAAGTTTGTATGATTGGGAAAAAAATGAATAAACATAATAAAAAATCTTTTCCAAACCAATCTTCTACCTACTTTCATATCGTGTGTGTGTGTATGTGTGTGTGTAGCACTAAATTCACTGAGTTTCCTCAGGGTTGTGTGCACTAGCATGTGCTTGGGTACTTCTGGTGTGTGAATGTCAGTGTTTATACCACGGCAGAAGGTCACTTCCCTTCTTCCAGCAGCCAGCGCTGAACATCAATAGTCCTTCAGGAAGGGTGGTGTCTTGTGAGTCTTCCCCCTTCCATGAAGAAAGGCTGACAGACTCATTCTCCCACACGTCTCGTGCAGGTAAAAACAGCTGCAGTAAGCTTACGGATGCAATAGTCCTGCTGTGTCCTGAAGAGCTTGGCGGCCCTCTTTTCTCCCCTCCGCCATGGCCCCTGAGCCTTGTGGGTAAGGAGGCAGCAGCGACATCGGTGCTTCTGTAGCTTATGTATTGAGCAGTCACTTTTTACCAGAACCTGCTGGTAAGATCCTGTCGCCAAAGAAAGCACATCTGGAACCATGCACCCAACATATCCGAAAGCCTTATGTTCTGCCAATGCCATGATAGGGATGAAGAGAACAAGGGAAATGAGACCGAACGTCATCCCTCTAGTGGGGGCTAAGAATCTATGAACAACTTGTTATTGTAAAAGAACGTTCATTTTGGTACAGTGCAGAATACCTGAGGGGTCTGCACCTTGTGAAGGGGACAATGTATTCTAGTCTATGCATCCAGAAAGGTAGCTACATTTCCAGACACAAAGAATAAAGGGTCGACAGTTACAGACTGAAAAATCCACTGGCTGAGTTTATTGTCACTGATAAACACTCTGTAGATCATCTTCTTTTCTTTCTGTCTGCACTCTGTTTGCCCAACATGACCTACTTCCAAATTCTCTTTTTCATGTTCCGGATGCTATGACATTAACAATATGGCTAAATTATCCCACGTGGATTCCATTACAAAATGCACCTAAGCCACTGTCAACTAATGAAGCCAGCAGTGGCTACACTTCCTTCCTCACTAGCGCTGAACTCCAGTTAATTGACCTGACAAAATTACAAGAATCACAGCATAAGACAGCTAATCAGAAAATCAAATTGTATTACCAGAGAAATTAGGCAGGGCCTTATCACATAGACATTCTATTTTCACATAAAAATTGTTTTCCCTCATTACTGATCACTCTCTGTCCAGGAGTAAATCTACAGACTTATTCTTTGGAAGCAAGAGGCTGAGAAGAGCCATTTGCTAATGGACCGTTTTTACCTCCGCACATTGCTCTCTGCTGACCTTGGATTTGGGATTATAGTCAAATACTTTGGGCACGACTGAATGGAGTTTTACACTCTAATGAAGAAGATAAATCCAATTGAAAGAGGAGAATGGTTTGCTTCAAAGTGAAGACTTACATTCATCTACTTACTACACATCTAAACTGAGCAATAATCAAAATTTTTAGAAGGCCGTCTCCACCTTGGCCCCATTCTGTCCATATAGTCTTAAAAATAAAAACAGCAAAAAGTGTTTTCTTTTGTTTTCTAGTGTGGATCATATTCTTGTGGCTGAAACTTCTGATCATCCCTTTCCTTGATTCTCCCACACACACAAAAATGAATTCCATTCATTATATTTTGCTCCAGAAAATTCTCTTTATATAAAATATATCCCTTTAAGGGCTGGGAAGAGGGGTTAAGCCTTTGCCTCACAAGCAGAAGATCCTGAGTTTAGATCCTGGATTCTACCTAAAAATGTCAGGCAGAAATGCCTATGGCTTGTACTTCCAACTCTGGGAGGCAGAGCCTGAGACACTCCAAAGCAAAGCAAAGAGGAGGTAGCATAATATAGAGGCTGATTCCTGAAGTTACCCTTGGGCATTAACAGGCACACGCAGTGTCCTCTGATACACACGCACACACACAAAAAAATAAATAAAATATATTACTTCAAATCATAGAAAACAATGAGGTTATCATTGTTCTTAGTATCTCCATAATAGCTAATAAAATGACTTAAAAAATTTCAAATGTGTACGTGCACACAGACATATATGCACACCTGCATTAAGCTGACGCTTCCCTCAGATATCCCATTTCTTGAAAAGCCTCACTTCACTGAAGTCAAAAAAGATCCCGGAAAAAATAGTTAAAAATGTTTACCAATAAATAGGTAATTTTGTTTACCCTGACTTGAATTTTGTGTTTGACTTGCTAGCACTATCACAGGCTGCTGTTTGCTTTCAATCACAGAATACAATAGCGCCTCAGCTCTATCCTTTGTGTAAACAAACTATGACAACTCCAATCAAGTCAAAATGACAAAGAACACTTAAATTAACTAGTTTCCCTCAATTTCCTTAATAAGCTGGAGAGACTGTCTACCACACACAATGCCAGAAATATTGGAGCTTGATAATGTCATAATTAATTTACAAGATCTGATTAAACCACCCAGTATTTTAATTCTCTTCTCTTCTAGAATATCAATGGAAAGGGGGGACTTATGGGAGGACAGTCTGCACGAGTGTGTGTATGTGTGTGTGTGAGTGTGTACATGTGTGTGCATGTGTATCTGTGTTTGCATGGGTGTGTGCATGCAGGGATGTGTATTTGCATGTGTGCATATGTGTGCATGTATGTGCATGTGTGTTTATGCATGTGTTTGCATGTATGTATATGTATGAGTGTGCATGTATGTAAACATGGGTATGTGCATCCATGGGTATGTGTGAATGCATGTGTGCGTGTGTGTGTGTGTGTGTGTGTGTGTGTGTTGAGATGTTCAAATAAGGAAGGCTTTAATATTCCATCAGTGTGTACCAGTAAAGCAATGCTCATATTCATTATTTATACAGTGTCCATTAAAACGATTATTCAGTATTTTTATTTTTATTATCATCTCTGTGAAGGGCCCAGAAAGGTGTGCCAAAGCAATCTATTTTAGTAAAGCTCTTAAATTATGGAAGAATAAACGCCATGCTCTCAAACTTGTTGTATTTTCTGTAATTATGGGAGCCTGGGAAGAAAGCTTGATAATTATTGATGACACTTTCATGTCTAGGCTCAACAAATATTCCTACATGTGAAGGTGAGTGGACGCTGCCCCTCACTGTGGCAATTTCAATTAGTTTTGTCTAAGTTTCAAGAATCACTGTCACAGAGAAGGTGATGGATGTGACAAAGAGGACTCTGTTAAACAATTAATGTCACTTTCCATTATTGCTCTGGTCCCAACTTACAGAGCAAATAAATCAAAGTCGCTGCAGATGAAGCACGCGGGCCTGCAGACACGTCTGTTCACAAGTGACAGGACATGGAACACATTAGTGGGGGAAATGACATTGCAAAGGAGTCTCTCAAAGCCTTGGCCCTGATACCATTCAGCAATGGTCTGAAACCACTGTGAGTACACAGTGCACTTCTCAGCTCCACCTGAGTTAAAAGACAGACTGGCAGAGGGGTGAGGATTGAAGAACAGGTCTCTCCAGCTCACTGTAACCCTCCAGCAGAAAAGAGGAGGGAAAGGAAGAAACCCAGCTGACAAGCACCCCCGCAGTTGCTCTGGTATCAGGGTGCTTCCCGCGGGGAGTTTCAACCTTGGCATCTCCTTGCACGACGCCATGCTGCTGCTATTCTGCCAACTTACATACAGCTGTGCGAGCCTAGAAAATGGTGCTGTCCACGAAGAAAGGAGGCCTGTCAACAAACCTTGCTGTGGGGAGAAGGCATCTCCAGGGACAGTTGCGTGGGACTGCTACCCACTGCAAAACCTCAGAATCCACGGCAATGCCTAAGCCACGCTGCTGCGTTCGAAAACGATGGCTTGGAGCAGTCCACAGAACTCCAGGATCCATCACTGCTCCGTGGGACTGCCTCGTCCCCAGATGACCCGCCTTGAGTGTGACATCATCCAAGAGGCACAGCTGAAGATGTAAGGGAGATGGTGCCCTGCCGGAGCTCAAGGTCACCAGCAGATGTGAACGGTGGCCAGCATGCTTTATGAATAGTGACAAAAGGATCCTCCAGCTGGCGAGGAAGATTCAAGGTGGGCTTACCTAACCACATACCCTAGAGAGCAAACTAATCCACTCCATCAAGGAGGAGACAGGAACACAGATACTAAATGGCACCTGGAGGAGAAAGCCAAAGAACGCACGCAACATGTCCCAAAGCTCCTCAGTGCCGGCCCTTGAGGAAGCCCCACAGCTTGCTTGCAACAGCCATTTTTTCCGCATCTCGTAGAATCGCAATTACACTCTGCGTCCCCAGATTCTTACACTCGCTTGATCTCTGTTTGATAAAAATAGTTTAATAGCCATTTAATCACAGCTTCATTATCTTAGCTCTCTTAATGCGAATTAGGCCACAAGAATTCTTGCTTCCTCATTATTCAAATCATCAATAAGAAGGAAACAGGGAAGGGGGTCTTCTTATCACTCATTAATCAGTTTCAGTTTCTTAGGAACTGTTTACTCAGAGATCAATCTGTGTGAGAGGTCACTTGACCTCCCTCTCTGAGCTTTTTTTTCTTTTTCTCTCCAAGATTTCACTTTGTTTCTACCTAATAACTATTATGGGATTTTTTTTTTGCACTCATGATTAATAGGATAAGAAGGAGTTGATAAGCCCTGAGAATTCTGCAAGATGGTGCTCATAAGTGTACTCGCCCATCATCTTGATTACCCACATTTGAATTGCATTCTTTGCACACGATCTACTGACTTTCAGCTCTGGGCCAGCTTCCCCAAATACCCAGCATGCCCTGGGCTTGCTCCTTGCGCCATCCTGCTGATCTGAAATCAGCTAATGAAGACAAAATTCACTTCTACTTTAAGTGAGCCCTAATTAGGAAGGGAAATCTGCTAGAGTAACATCTGGTAGTGTATTCCAAAGCCAAATATAAATGACATTTTTGGATTATCCACTATTTTGGATTATTCGTTCCACTAGACCCTACCAGGAGTTCAAATAAGTAAATGGAAAAGCAACTTTTACGATGGATTTGAAAGTTGCAGGAAGGAAGCTGATTGCCCCTAGATGCCCTTGCCTGAATCTCCATCCAGAGAGCCCTGTAAATGGATTTCATGTGTGAACTGACTGGAAAACAACTTCGTGTGTATGAATTCTGGTTTTGACACATAAACGTTGATTAAAGTTTTGGAAGAAATTTCATTAGAAGTATAGAAAAAGCAGATTACTTTTTTTCTAAGATGAAATTAAAAGAACAATCTTGACTAGTCACTGAACTGTTATTTAAGGTTTTCAGCTTCCTCTCTTTGAATGAGTATAGTCAGGGCGGATGTTATTTCATGTCTATGTTACATCAGCTCTGATATATGAGCAGTAGAAAAGGCCGAGAAGGATTTAAAATATCCATAACTGAGCAACACTTTCTTATATTCTTTATTCTCTTTCTTTACACTCTACACAATCCACTGTGGTGGTACTTACTTGTCCAACTATGTCCACCAGTGGTAAGTCTGCCTTCCTTCTTAACAACAAAAAGGGGGTGAAACCTCCACAGAGTATCCCTTGTGGATCCACACCCTTCCATACAAGTCCCTGAAGTAGCCCACTAGCTTTTTGTTTAGCACATAGAATGAGGTATGAACACTGGAAGGCAGAAAAAGCAAAATGACTTAAAAGACCAAAAGTACATTTGTGTAACAGAGAGTCATCTAAATAAAACTCGTTACCTCACACAATGCATTATAGAATACTTTAATGTGTCTTCATTTCTTACAAAGACACCAGGATTGCTTATTGTCGTTCTATTTCTTAGACAAACATTCTCCCTTGGATGCTAAAGTTGATGGAATTTAGGAGTCAATCAAAGAACACAAACCTTAATTTCACTGTCAGGGTACCCTTCCATGAGCTTGCAGACCACTTGAAATATCATGCATATACATTATATGTATATCTGTGCAAACACACACACACATATATGTATATATACTCCTCTCAGAACCCACAAATTTATATTACAACTACATATATTTAAAACAGAATTAGCATGCCTAGATAGATGATAGATTAGATGATAGATAAATAGATGGATAGATAGATGAATAAATATAGAGATATCAGAGTTTGTTCATACCATTCATTGCAGTTGATTACACAACAGTGTATGACAAGTACATAATATTCTTCTTCCCAGTTATCTACTTAACCAAGGGAAGCAACGACTAAGAATTGAGGAGAATTCTTACAAAGATTAAATAAGAATGAAGTGGAAATAAAATAGAGACAAATCTGAAGAATGTTCTGCATGGATATATTTAGCTCTGCGGAATCCACTTAATTCCTACGAATGCGTATGCTTCTATTTAAGTAGGCATAAAATTCATATTCACATCTGTACTTAGACTCCATTCTAACTTATTAGCTTATATCACAATATTCATGAGTTAATAAGCATGTACCGAACATGTGGAATTCATTACTCTGGAAGGGTACAGGAGCTAATAAATAAATAAAAATACAGAGGTTCAGCGGAACGGTTGATGTGAGCAAAAGTGAGCGATTTCAGGGGAGAAAAGGAAGAGAGCAATGTTTTGTGTCTCTTTCTCACCATGGGAAGGTGAAGGAGCTGAGGCTTACCTGCCCTGAGCAGAGTCGGCCAGGCATCCCACTGGCCCTCCAGGTTAAGCCAAGGGAAGCAGAGCACTGCGGAGGGAGGGCAGACCACAAGCCGGGAGACCCAGGATGGCTTTCACCCTGCATCCAGGGTGGCGCCTCCTAGAATGACAATCCTCCAGCCTCCTCCCCCTGTGTTTTCCCCCTTGCCACTCGGCATCCAAATATTCCCAAACCATGACCACAGGAGCCGCATAGACCCTGGTCACGACCTGTCGCATCTCACCCCTCTTTTGACCAACCTGCACTCGTGACATCTCCTAGCTCTAAGAATAAAATACAAAATTCTAAGTGTGACTACCCCAGCCTAGGCTTAGCATGAAGTGTATCATCCAAAGCAGGTGAGATCAACTATATAGGTTGCACCCAGACTATTATTGCCTAACTGAGGCAAGGGCCTCATTTATACACCACACACACACACACTCACACACACACACACATGCACACGCACACACACAAACTAAACAAATAAACAAACAAACAAACAAATAAATAAATAAAAGACTAGTGAACAGCAACGGCCAAACAGAATGCAGAGTACAGTAAACCTGCAATGCTCATCCTGAATCAGGCCAATCATATCTGTCCCCTGCCTAAGGCTCAGGAAACTTTGCAAAAGAGGGGGCGGTAAGACTGTAAGAGTCTAAAGATCCCCATCCCCATTTATCTGCCTGAATCCTCGCCCACTGATCCACTACATGCCAAGCATTCTGCTCTTCAGAAACCTTCCTGTTCCTCTGCCTTGAACAGTCACCTGGCTGATTGGCCACGCGGCTACCTCTTGGTTCTCTTATTTGCTCAAATGTTACCATCTCAACGAGGCCTTCCCCACGACTCTACCACACTCGCACCTTCCCTCACTTATTGTGTTTTTGGCACCCTTCTCTGCACCTTACTATGTATCTTATTGATTCCTTTTTTGTTTTGGTTTGTTTTAATCAAAAATAGAAGCTCTAGGAAAAATATTTGATTAATGTCGTGATACTAAACATTTAAGTCTGGGGATGTAGCCGAGATAGGTTGAGAACTTGCTTAGCATGTGGGAGGGAGTGAATTCAATCTTAAGCACAGAAAAAAATTCTTAGACTATTGTGGGTGGTTAATTTAAATAAATAGGAATGTTTCTTAAATACTGAGAATATAATGTGACGTTTTATTTTCCTTTGTCTTTTTTCATTTTCTCAGTAATTCCCACCTCTGCTTACCCCAGCATATTTATTTTTTAATAATGTTTATCTTAGACTGTGATTTAAAATTAGTTTGCATTCATGTCACAAGCAACCGGTTGATAGGCCAAGCAAATGGCCAATATATTCTTAGTGGGGAAGAAGGAAATATGAATAATTACAGAGGCAGAGGGACTAATTCTAAAATTGCCCCATGGGCTCTGAATGCATAGGACCACATAATACCCATAATATTCATGTTTCTGCAAAGGGAAGACTTGGGATGAGTCTTGTAAATGCAGAAATGAATCCATCTCAGTTCGATTTGGGGAGGACATGGACATTCGTTATCAAACAGTCAGTTTGCAAATATGGTTTTACGAAGAGCAAATCATGCCAGATAAACTTCCTCTCTACCCACAGAGGAGTCCCAGCTTGCTGAAAGAGAAAATGACTGATACATACTATCAGGACCACAACATATGCATCGAGATATAATACTTCCTTCTGCAAGTAGGTTTCAGTCAGGAGTTTTAAAAAAACTATGACTATAGAGCCCTGAATATTAGCAAAGTTGCTGTTAGATGGATTATAAATATTATGTTACCTGACATAGTTTGTGTATTTATATGACTGGATCTACATACTGTGTTGTTCTAGAAAGTAACACGCACACTGGAAAGTTCCATTTATCTCATCCATCACTGAATTAACCATGAAGTCTGAATCACTGTGTCTCATAATAAAAATACCTTGAAAAGTGGCAACCTTAAGACATTTTATAAACACTCACCTCTGAGAGTCAGGCTTTGCTCAGTTCTCTTTGATAAACCAAACTACCAAATAATCTTAAGTTATTACTAAATTGATGATAAGGAAATGGTCAAGGTTTTAGACTCAACCTTTTTGGTCCATTTAGTATCATAATTTCTTGCATATATGTTATTTTAACTTAAAGCAACAGTAAATAGCAATTGATTTATTTGCTGAATGCTCCCTGTGTGCCTGATGCTATTCATTTCCACATATATATTATTTAATTTAATTTATCCACTTAACACTATTATTAGTAACACACTATAATCATGTGGTTAATGAGAGACTGAGTTGGATAGCCAGACAAATAAATTTGATAAACCCTGTCTCTTCGTTTATTGAAAATTTACAGAAAAGACTATTATCAATAAGGAATGAATTAGGGATATTTTAATCCATCTTCATGTCAATGGACACATCAATATTTATTAACAGATTAAAAACAAAGATGCAGGGGTAGTTACAAACCAGGAAGCAGAATTGTAGAAAGAGAATACTCTTTGAAAATTGTTTTTCAATTTTTGCTGATGATTCATGTTATATTACAATGCATCATTGGTCCTATATAGCGTGGTTGATCTTTCTGTTCTATTTTCCTTTCCCTGTTCCTTTATTCGTTAATCTGCTAGGCTCAAAGCCAATATTAAACATTTCCTCTTCTGTATGGCCATATTTAACAAACTCAGCTCACATCAACATCTCTGAGATCTTAGCTCCTTGAGAGGAGGTCTTTAGACAGTGGAAACAGTTCCGAACTCTGTTGTGGACCACAACGTCAGAATCTCTAGGCTTCAACTTAGACACCGTTGGCATTTGGGACAGCCAGTTCCTTGCCGGGGGTGCTGTCTTGCTCACTACAAAAAGTTCGAGAGCATCACTGATCTTGATCCGTTAATGCTAACAGTACTTCTTTAGCTACAGCACCCAAAACCATCTCCACAAATTACCAAATATCCTTTAGAAGCAAGGTATGCTTCTAAGCATGATTACCCCAGAAGAATAGTCCAGGATAATATTAGTTCTCTAAGAGATTCTGATAGTTAAGAAACCTAGACAGATTTTTATTTGTGACTGTGGAATAATGGATTGACTCATCAAGTTAAGTTAGAACTTGACTCCATGTGTATTAGATTCATCCACTCTAACCTATAAAGTCTAAATATTAGTAGTTACTAATAATTCTATTTATTCTATGTGACTTTTACTCCCAATGCCTATTCATATGCTTAGATTAAGGATTTTATTTAAATCCTGATTTTGATTGATTTTCCTCCACATACTTTACATAATTCTTTAAAATTTCTAATTCTTTGGCTTGAGTGTGGGTTTTCCTCCAAGGGTTTGTGTTGGAAGCTTAGTCCACTGTTTGACAATGCTAAGAGATGAAAGAATGTTTCAGAGGCGGAGCCTACAAGGTCTTTCAGTGATTGGCTCGCTGTTCTCAGCGGGATTCAGATCATCCTTGTGGCATTCTGTCAGTTCTCACATTATAGAAGAGGCAGCCTGACCCCCCATCACTCAGTGCCTTGCCTCACCACAATGTCTCCTTCCTACGTGTGCTCCTGTCAATCACAAGAGCAACCAGGGAAGGTTTACCAGAGCTCAGTTAAAGCTGAAACCAAGATCCGCTCTCTAAACTGGGCTAAATAAACATCTCTATATAACACCCAGTAACAGGTATTTTGTTACAGCAATAGAAAAGGGATAGCACATTAGACTTCTCAAGGTGTGTGTGTGTGCACGTGTGCGTGTGTGTGCACGTGTGCGTGTGTGTACATGTCTATGCCGATGCAGACAAACAGATGTGCATGTGTGGCAATCAGAAGTCAGGTTGGGGTGTCTTCCTTTGTTACGCTCTGCCTCATTATTGAGTCAGGATCTCTTACGGAACCTGTGGTTCATCCTTTTTGCTGGAATGTCTGGCCAGCAAGTGCCAACGATCCACCCATCTCAACCCACCATCACCACCAGCGACAAGGTTATTGTTACTTCTTGCCCCCATGCCTGCCTTTCGCATGGGTCCTGGGAATCCAAACTCAGGTGGTCAAGTCTTCATGCCTACACAGTAGGCACTTTACCAAGCAAAGCATCCTCTCAGCACCAAGATATTTGTTCAAGCTTAAAAAGCATATCCCGGCTCTATATACCTTCATGTTGCTATGAAAGAGGAAATGAGGAAAATGTAACTCCAATGTTAAGAGGCCTGATTTTAAATCACTGCTCCACCACTTACAAAGTATGAGAACTTATTTAACTTCCTACCTCATGCTTCATGTTGAAAAAGACATTGTAATAATAAAGCATAGATTGTGCGGTTATCTTGAGATGAGAGAGAGAGAGAGAGAGAGAGAGAGAGAGAGAGAGAGAGAGAAAGCGAATCATTTGAAGCAGCAAGGAAGAATGACTGAAAAAGGCCATTGTAGGCAGAGAAATGAATAAATCAATCAATAAATCTAAAGGCCCTACAATGAGAACATACAATGAGAAAAAAATAAGTTTTTTGTACTTCACATTTAGACAGAGAGAGAGTAGGCGACAGGACATCAGCGTCCATTCTCTAGAAAGTAAGCACCTTGAAATAACTCAGCAGACTTCATGATTGCAACTCATCAGATGATAGCAATCATGGACATGAACAGTTCTAGACTATATATCCATCTGCCCTATGTTCCTAGTACAACTAACAAATTCTCTATAAGATGACCGCACATTCTCTGCCTTGATAAATGCTTAGATGGCCTCATAGAAAGGCCAAGGTTACTTGTTTATGAACTTTGCCCCATGAGACACGTCTGAGCAGGTGCATACAGATCCCCACGCCTGGATCTATGTGGCCTTTTGGACTGGGGGCACTAATGTAATGTCTGATGAGCTGACCAGTGTGTTACCCCAGCAATGGCAGAATGAGAGAAAGGTGGACAGAAGTTACTCAGAGACACTGCTGTCCTCTCTGTAGGCCCATCTGGGGCAACAGAAATCGAACTGTGAATCCTGGTAATCTTCCATATGGTCTCTGGTCCTCCCCCAAGATAGCAGGAACCATTTCAAGCCTGAGATTGGAGCTGAGACTCCTTCAGCATCTGTTATACTCCACTGAAGTGTTCTGCACAGAGGAGTGGGTTGTCAATAAGTACTTGTCAAGTAAACACAATATGAGAGTTTCATTTTCTCAATGATGTTGCACCTAACGATTCTACATGGGTTTTGATTTCCAAAGTATTTGAGTAAGTTTGCAGTCTCCTAGGATTTAGGTACGGACCTGAAAACTTCTTTTTAATGCTAAGTACCTTTCTTGAAGCATCTTTGAACACTTTCCCCTTAATATCTTCTGTATGCAGACTCCTATATGATGACTGGAGACGTATGTGTTATGTGGTAGCCAGGTATGTGACACTGGTTAGATAAACTGGCTAATAGCATCAATGTGGGGAGAGGTGCATGTTTTACTAGTGAGTTTGGTAACAGAACCTTTGAAGGCACAATCCCCTGTAACCCCATAGAGGACAACAGGAGAAGGCCAAATTAATCAGGAATTACAAAACAGCCACAAAAGAAAATGGTAATTTAACACCACTTGCTAACTAATGCATTCCCCAATGACAGGATGCAGTCATTCACCAACAACCAATAGCAAGAGTTCTAGAGTCAAGACAAGCAAGCTTGCTATGGAAGGAAGAAGGCCCACCTTCAAAGTGTCCAACAAACATGCTCAGAACCTATTACCTGCTTGTCTAAATCTAGCTGATGTTCTCTTTAGTTCGATGACTGTACCCCAATGGGTCAAAGTTTTGCCACATTGGATTAGGTACAGTTCTGCAACTGTACACAGGACGGTGAAAGAAAATATGAGTCAAGCATCCTTTTCTTATATTTGTTCTTCTTCTTCCTTAAATTCCAGCCTTATTTAAAGTATTATAGATGGTAAATGTCAATACACTGACTTTGATGAAAAGTAGATTGCAATTATTAAATTCTTGGTTGCCATTTTCCAATAGCCTCTTTGGTTTAAAAATTATTGACTTGTGCATAAAAACGAGCATCAAAAACATTAACAACTCTTACTGAGAACCTACTATATACCAGGTATTTTTGACATTGGGGATAGAGCAATGAACAAAATAATTAAAACCTCCTGCCCTCGGAGAACCAATTTTAAACAATGATGAATAACTGACAAAGTAAATTACTGCAAACACAATAAATAACTGTGCAGAACAAATGAATGGCCACGGCAACAAGATGCAGCTGTGGTTAAGAAAACCCAAACATATTTAAAAATCAGATTTAATTATAAAAGCAGAGCATGAATAGTTTTCTTAGAAAAGATTTCACACTGTCATAACTTAGAGACCCACTTATAGAGAGAAACTGTTGAAAAAAATTTGTAGTGCAAAAACTTGACTCATGGGATAGTTTGCTATTTTTTTATAAGACAAAAATAAGGGATTCCTATAGAGCAGTAATTCTCAGCTCTAGCTATTTAATAGAATCATGCATGCATTTAAAAATATTTACGCACAGCCCGAATTCCAGAGTCATTAAATCAGTATCTTTGGAGGAGGGAGTTAGTATTTGTAAAAGCTTCCCAAGTGGAATTCTAATGGAAACCAAGACAGAGAATCACTCTTATGAGACTGAGTGGTAGAGCATTTGAAGAAAGGGGACTATGTATGCTCCCATCTGTTTCATAGGTTCAAGCAGACAAGACTTTCACATCAGCAAAGACCAGCTGACTAACTAGTGAAATGCCCAAAGCCCATCACATGCTCTTAGGAATTGTAGACGCTGCTTCATTCAATGAATACTAAGCCTGAACCTCATCTAGCGAGGTCTTCTTGACTGAGTTCTAATTTTTTGGCTCAATTACTTGGCTCAATCAATACTTTCACTCATTAAATACATCTCTCGTTTCTGATAGGGACATTGACCAGTCAAGAGCTTCTACTACTAATGTCAAATTGGATCCTTCATTATTTTTTAAACCACAGATATCATGTCTAAGTTGCCCCTCCCTTCGGTCAGGAGGCCTGCTTAAGCATAAACATAACAATAAAAGGACATCCACGGACCTACATATGAGAAATGGTTTCTATCCATTAGTGTAATGATATGGAGGTGTTTGTGCTGAAAGGAAGCAAAGAAGCACTCATTCATCTGTTCATTTATTCTGTTGCTGGCTGGGGCTTCCATCTCACAGATGGCAAGTAAGTGTTCTACCACTGAACCACACCTCAGCCTGTCATTAGATAGTAATAAGTCAGGCGAGCGAGATAGTTCAGCGGTAAAGACACCTGCTGGTCACCCTGGAGACTTGAGTTCATTCCCAAAAGACCACTAGTGGAAAGAGAGAACCAACTTCTGACTGCATACCTTCACATCCACATTGGACATGTATTCTTTCCCTCTCTCTTTCTCTCTCGCTCTCTCTCTTTCTCTCTCTCTCTCTCTCTCCCCCTTCCTCCCTCCCTTAAATGGATAAATATTTTAAAATAGTAATAAATCAATCAAAGAACTGAACAACACCCGATTTCATTCCATGATCTAGACACATATAGCAAAAACTATCTAAATGAAGAAGCACCAAAAATGGTACAAATAGTTGTGTCTCGAATGATGCAAGTTTACATCAATTTGTCATTCTCTAATCTCTCTGTCACGAACCTGTTTGTTCACATAAATTAAAAGCATGACAAAAATAAGAATTTGAAGAGTATCCCTGTATTAGTAGAGTGAAAGGGAGGAGGTTAGAGAAAAAGGCTTAATAGAGCTAAATAATTCATTGATACCAATGAAGGCCAACTCAAATTCCTGGCCTCACAATCAGATTTATCTTTCCTGGGCTTTCATTTTCAGATTTGTGTAGAAAGGTATTCATAGAATCTGCTACAGGAATTCTATAAGATGATTGGACATAGAAAAGCATATTAATTGTGCCTGTGGAGATGGCTCAGGGATTAAAGTCTTTGCCTCATCAGCAGAATGACCTGAGTTCCAATCCCCTGTTCCATTTAAAAAGGCTGGGTAGGGGCTGGAGAGGTGGCTCAGGGGTTAAGCCTCTGCCTCGCAGGCGGAAGGTCCTGAGTTCAGATCCTAGACCCCACGTATGGACGCCGGGCGGAAGTGGGGGCGGCCTGCGCTTCTGGTCCTGGTAGGGCGGAGCCTGTGAATACCGGGACAGAGTAAACAAGGAGGAGGTGGAGGCATCCATGGTGGTTCCCGAATTCGTCTGTGGTTCTACACACACACACATACATACATACACGCACATACATGCACACATGCATACATGCACAATTGAATAAATAATAAAAAGGCTGGGTAGATATTAAAATGTTATGCAATTCCAGGTCTGGAAGCCAGAGCCTGGGAAACCACAGAGCAAAGCAATAGGAGAGAAAACAATCCAGGATGATTCCCAAAGTCATCCTTGGGCCTATATAGGAAAACACACTCAAGTGTTTTCTGGTACACATACACCACGAGATAAAAAAAGCATACTAACTACTACGTCCTTTGAAGAACAATTAGGAAACATTCTATTAAAATGTAGTGTGAAAGATTCATATACTGCAGACATACTTATTCAGACATTCTAACTGAATTTGGATGAAATCACTGAGTATTTCGCTTAAGTTTATTTCTTCCAACATTTTACAACAACAAGAAGAAAATATCAACTAGTGAAAAAACAGTAACAGCTTGTGTCTGAGACCCTAGCAGTATTCCTGAAGCTGCAGAGCCACTGTATTGTCCGGTGCACTCCCTCCCCCCAAATCCCCAGCATTCCCAGCTGGCACCAATGGTGGCAGAGACAGCTCTAGGGATATTGGGGTAACCCTAGCCAGCCACTGTAATCTGTGCACTTGAGGGGTGAAATATGCCATCAGTGGGGTATGGCCAGCCCTGCAGTGGGTCTCTTTACCCCAGGAACTGTAAAAACATCAAGGTTTAGCGGTTGATAGCAAAATAGTTAGATGCCATTATAGCATCAATAGCCGCTCAATTTGTCGCTAGAAGAGCACTCGATACTCCCAAAACATTAACCCACGGCCTCTCCTTTCACTGCACTCCACATCAATATTATGTCCATTGTGAATAATTACAATGGTAGACTCAAAGTGGGATTAAATTCTAATTTTGTCACATACAGGCTTGCATCCTTTGGGAAGTCATTTGGGCCCAGGGAACTCAGTGCTGTCCACTGTGAAGTGGACAGTGCTGGCTTGCTGAAACTGTGGAAAGGATTAAATGAGATGCAGGACAGGAAGGCCATCACACACTACCTGTTTAAAAGAATCTTCATGATTTACACTGCATGAAAGAGCAAACACTGAGTCAAAACCTCTGGAAACTCTAAGACAAAAGAACTTAATCTATTACCTAAGATGATGAACCATATCGCAATCTTTTTAAATTGGGTTTGCCACAGCTGGTCCAAGGACCACAGATAATGCTTTCAGGACAAAACAGAAAAGAAAGATTCAAGGAGTCTGTGTGTGTGTGTGTGTGTGTGTGCGTGTGTGTGTGTGTGTGTGTGTACATATTTAGAGGTGGATCATTACACATTGTCTAGATATATTGAATGGCCAGTCATATAGTTCTCTTAATATGCATAAAGGTTTTGAAAGATCAGCACTATGTTTCCTTTGACTTGATGCTTTCATTTCCTCTCTTATCCATTTGAATGTTTAAGGAACGCATTTTGTATGGAAGGTGTCCCAAGCTCGTGGGACCACAGCAGTGCACTTGTTACACCTACTCTCTATCATCAGGATCTGTACAGAATCCGACTGCCCCACACTTACTGGTCTACAAGGTAATATGAGCCCATGCTGAAGGAAGGCAAAAGAGACTAAATAATGAGAATATGGAGGAAAAGGAAACTAGAACAGAAAGCTACACAATGTTATTTTCACTTCGGTTGAACATGAAATGCTCTTTTCACATACTATTCTTCTGGGCTATGGACTTCAGAAAATAATTGCTGTCTTTGAAATGTGAATTAAAGTTTTAATCACCACTCATAACTTTTCAATAGTTCCTTTCTTCTTAACCATTGTGGAGGTTAAGCTCTCTGGGAGCTATATTAGAGAAGTGAGATTTCTCTCTGAGCTTCTGACACAGTCCTCAGAGGAACTTTACCATGAAGGCCAAGTGGAGACAGTTACAAAACTGCTTGAGAACCAAAAGGTATAGCCTGATTTGCAGAAGGCAAGAGCGATGTGACATCAACATTCAATCTTTAGACTTAGTAGATAAGATGACTACTTGTACACCTAAAGACCTGAGTTTGACCCCTGGAAGGCCACATGGTGGGCTGAAAGTTATTCTCCGACCTCCACTTGTGCTACTTGGCATGATGCGTATGCCATCAATCTCTCTCTCTCTCTCTCTCTTTCTCTCTCTCTCTCTCTCTCTCCCACTCTCACAGTCCCTCCTCTCTCTCTCTCTTTCTCTGCTTTTCAAATATATAACATTTTCCTAGAAAAAAGGATATAACCTCTAGATAACCAGACAACACAAAGCCTATTAGCTTATTGATGATTCCATCTTTAATCTTCAAAAATAGAAGGGGCGAATAAATGGAAAGTTTTGTGTACATGTGTGATAATCCCAAAGAATAAAATTCATCAATAAATAACAGTAAAAAAGTAAATAAAACTTATGGCAAGATAAAAGCAAAGCAAGGGAAAGAGCTGGGCACTGAGTTGACCATAGCAACTAGGGAAGCCATAGACTAAATTCTGTTTTGCTACAGATGTTCATTAAGCATTGTGCACAAAATGCTTGCCTTTATCTGCACAAGGATCCCTTGGAATAACTATCATTGCTCCATTTTACAGAGAGGGGACCAGGGTTTGAAGAGAACAAGTAACATAACAAAGTGACCTAACAAACACATGGCAAGTGGGAATGGTAAGGAAGAGTTTCTTAGTGACCTTAACTTTCCAGAACTTTCCTCCGGTGGGAGTATCCAAAACCCTCAATGCTTCACAGACATAAATTTCAACTTGATTGTTCATTTTATTTTCGAGATCTCTTGCGGGGGGATATAGCTCCCTGATTATTCCTCCAGAAAAAGCAAGTCACATGTTCCATTGCTTCTAATGAGTTGTTGCAGTTCAGAAGTTTCATTGCATTCTGACAATTAAGCTGCTAATAAACTGAGGAACCTCTAATTGCCTCATTCTTCTCACAAACTCAAGATCCAGCCAGTAACCTAGAACACAATTTCCATCATCAGACCCCCAAATCATTCACCTTTTGTGATGTTAGATTTGATTTGGGAAGTTTCACAGTGATCTTGTACTTGACATGACATTCTGAATGGGAAAATACACGTGTCCATGCTCATAGACATGTTAGTAACATGTTGTACTACTACATTGTATTATCTGAACCAATGATAGGATAGTGTTGTGCCGCGGGAAGAGGGGGAGGGCAACGCAATAGCTATGAACTCAATATCAGAAATTTATGGTAATTGAAACCAAAGTATCTCAGGAAACACAGTCAATTTCACAGAGTACCAAAAGGTCACTCTCTTCAATTTATACTGAAGCTGAATATGATATTGAAAAAAACACATGAAAGCAAATGATCTTATCAGTTGTCTAGGATTTAACAATTTTCTGACTATATAAGGCAATTTACTGATTACCAAATAAATGCACTACCTGAGTTGCGCCTTGGATTTGGCTTGCCAGGTTCTTGTAAAGAACTTAACTCTGGGAGTGTGTTGCTGACTTAATATGTCATCGTCACCACACCACTGTTCAAGCTAGGTGAGACTAAACCTTTGGCTGCTGTGGATCCGTAGCTCCACTAGAGATATTCCTGGTTCTCTGAACATTTGTTCCCTGTACAAACTGCTGTTATATTCTTTGTCTGCAGAGGCTAGTTAAAAATAAGAACAGGAAAGATAATAAAGCTGATACTTCTCAAATATCGATGTGCACACAAAACCCTTCAAGATATGTAGATGCAGTTTCTGACTCGGGATGGATGGGATGCAGACATGCCAGGATTTTAACGAGCTCCGGGTCATTGCAACTTGTTCCATAAGTAGCTATTGTATCACGCAGTAAAGTAGAAGGGCACTTTGTTTTGTGGTGACACTCTTGGTTCTCTAAAATTTTCACTCTCTAAAATTTTCATTAGAATACATATGCTTGACAGAACAATGGATTTCACTGAGATTGTCATAAATATGGATAACGTGTTTTGGTCATTATCTGATTTAGTCAACTGATCTTCTTTAGTATCTACCTCCATCAAACATGGAAAAGGATATTCTGTTGGGTTAGAATGAACCCCTATTTGGGAGGAATGTTACCGGATTTTGAATTACAATTTAGACGGTTCTGCCATTTCATTTACATTGGCTCAGGTTGTAGACCAGTGTTGTTTGACTAGAATGAGTGGAGACCATAGCTTTTGTTTAGCTGAGTGGCTCTTTATCTACAAAGGCTTTAAAAAAATTATCAGATTAGTTAAGAACATACTGAGCTGAATTGTTATCGGAAAGTTTTGCATTTTTACAGATGCATCTGAAGAGCTGGACAACTGAGACTTGGAATCACCTCATAGTGGGAAAAACTCCTTTAGGTTTCTAATCTATCTCCATCCCTCAGAGTCCTAACACTGACCTTCTGTGATTTCCCTTGCATATTGTTGTTGCCCCTGGCCACATTACTTAAGTGACCCTGCCTACTTCTCTGCCCTTGGGGTCGCCTCTGTCCCCAGTTTCCCTTTGGAAATTCTTTTCCCAAATTTCCAGCTCTGTCATAGGATCCATGAAGCCTTCTTCAAAACTAATCATTCAACATTTAGTACATGGGTCCTCTTTATTAGAATACATAAGTACATAGAATTACATAGAGTGAGCATGCAAACCAAACTTTTAAATGCCTAAAGTTTGATAAAGGGTAAATGCAGAAAGCAAGTTTCATTTCTAGTAGAAGCTACTCTTTCCAACATCTTGCAGAGTGAGTAAAGTGAGAAATGTGTACAACAGTGTGGAGAACAGGAAACTCGGCAGTAAAGGAGTATTTAAGTTGGAGCCAAGATATTATGTATGCTCTGTTGCAATGAGCCAACAAGTTATTATTTATTTAACAGATGAACAGAAAGATTTCTTAAGTTATATCTACCATGTTGCCTCAGCTAAATGATGTATTTTTGAGAAGGGAAAGTATATTAGATGAATCTCAAATTTAGCATCTGGCAGGTTTTCACATCGAAGTCTGATAAACACTCAGCCATCATGAAATGATCATCAGGATGGGTGATGTCAATGAAAGGTCCTACATCCATGTCTTTGCCATATCTGAAAATCTCTCTTGTTATTTATTCTCTCACTACCAGTATTAAGACAGTACCTGCCTTATACATCCTACTTAGAAGAGTAGAAGGGAAACTTGATAAAATTATGAAAGCATTTAGAAAACTGCTTGATAACTCAATGTTTCAATATTTGGAGCATTGTTCTTTTGCATGTAGTAAAGCATGAGATTTCTAGAGAATCTGCAAAATGGGTGTCAATCTGAATGCAGATTACTTAGGCTTGATTCTTCCCTGCCATCAAGAATGGGGTTCTCAAGAAGCTCCTCAAGTTCTACAGAACAGTTTCCTATCCATAGTGAAGACAACTATTGAAAGGACAGAAATGGTGATGGCCCGCACTTCCGGCCCTGGAAGGCAGAGCCTAGAAATTCCCAGAGCAGAGCAGTAAGGAGGTAAAGCAATTCGAGATGATTCTCAGTGTCACCTTTAGGTTTCCACAGTTCCACAGGTACATACACTCAAGTGCCCTCTTACACACACACACACACACACAGGCACCCAAGACCCAGTTCAAAGGGTGCTGTAAAGATTGAATGAATTAAAACATGTAAATTGCTCACAATGCTGCCTGCAACATAGAGAACTTTTAGAAATTTTAACTATCATCACTCTTGGTTTTATTATCTGCAAAAAGCTTCAGATGCAGCGAAGGAAGGAAGACAGAAGCAGGGACCACAGAGCTCCACTAGGTCATGTGTGCATGACGAGTGTCAGGTAGGCCATCCAGATTCCGAGTGTGACTTCTGAGGAGGAGGATCATTTTAAGCTTTCAGCAATGTTGCCAAGAATCCAGACAAGGGATTTCTTATCAAGTCACTGGACTTTTAGCACAGATATGTTATTTTGGTCATGGAAATCTTTTCAACAACTATTCACAGACACGACTCTCCTCCCCTTTGGATGTAGGAGGGCCTCCACCTATCAGGGGATGGGGACGTGAAGCCACACTGTAGACCAGGCTAGACTTCAAATAATCTTACTACTGGACCTAGCCAATCACTGGACATTCACACAAGTTTCCGGAGGCACACCCTATTGAGCTTGATGGAGAATTCTCATAGTCAAAGACAGATTGAAGTAGAAACCATGTCTTTAATCATCTTCCTATTCAGATACCCTTTACCCTGATTGCCTTCCAAATATACATTTCAGCACTTAGGAAAAATAAGTTTAAATATCAATAATATTTTAGAACACTCATCTTTACTTCTGTATAGCTAGCAACCTGAAGCATAATAGGTATTGACTATTGTCAAATAAATGAGGACGAGTGAGTTAACTAGCATCCCCTCGGCACAACTAAGAACCATTGGGCTTGGTATTTCTTGAAATACCTTATGTTGTACTTTGCCAAAATTAATTTTAGATTCACAGATTCTTTATTTTGCATCACTGAATGAACTTAAGCCAAGTGAGCATAATACCATGTGTTAGATGCTCAGTTAATTCATAGTACCAATGAAAAAAGTCACAGTCCAGATCTTCAAACAGCTTCCTATATAGTAAGAGAGGATGAAAAGGCTAAGGACCATCAGATAGAGAAAGCAGAGATGGCGCCTAGGAGAAAAGCTGAACTCTCTACGGGCTCTGAGAGCTAGGAGTTTGGCAAAAGTAATATAGAAGGAAATCTGACTGGTAATAGCAAATGTACATTCAAAGAGAAAAACCATAAGAACAAATAATAATAATAATAATAATAATAATAATAATAATGTACCACACACACACAGAAACCCCAATGCTGCCAGACTTGACATGGAGTAGATAGTCACTTACCAGTCATCAAATAAAGGAATAATTACACTCGTGTTATATTATGGAAACCAGATGACATTTATGAAAACCAGGTCCTCCCACTCTGAGTCCAAATATAGTCTCTGGAATGTGTTACCACAGTTATAACAGAAGACAAAACATTTATATGTCCCACACCCATCTCACAGGACTGGCACGAGATATCTCAGAGCTTATTGCCTTTCCAGAATGTGCCACAATGGTAAAGCAAATGAAACAAGCCATTGTCACAAAGGCCAAATGTTAAGGTGTTGTAGCCAGCATTCTGAGTGAGGACGTTCATGCAGGGCTCATGATTTCTGCAGTGTAGGCCTTGGCTCCTGGTTTCTGCTCTCCAGCAGTAGTCACTGCAAACATCATTGACTCAATGGGATTCACTTTCACACATGAAATGACTTTGACTTTGCGTCTTGCTCTCCGCTGGCCACATCTGGGAGATGTGCAGATTCCAGGAACCCCCAGAAGAGTCAGTGGTGACTGCTTCTCTTCCCTCTGTTTTATGACAGATAGTCAACTCTGGACACTCATTCCAGGAACACCTTTAAAAAGTGTACATTACTGTACCGAAGAGATGGCTCCAGGTCAAGGGGCTTGTGCGCAAACCTAGCAACCGGAGTTCCAGCCCTGATAGGAGGAGATAATCAACTTCCAAAGGTCACCCTGTAACTTCCACATAACATGCTATGGCATGAATGTGCCTGATTTCTTCTGTCTCTCTCTCTCTGTGTCTCTCTGTCTCTCTCTCTCTCTTTCTTCCTTCTCCCTCTCTCTCTGTCTCTCTGTCTCTCTCCCCTTCCCTCTCTCTCTCTCTGTCTGTCTCTCTCTCTTCCCTCTCTCCCTCTCTGTCTCTTTCCCATTTCTCTTTCTTTCCCATTTTCCCCTCTTTGTTTCAAATAAAGATTTAAAGAAAAAAGGAAACAATGTACTGCTGATATTTGCCCCTTATTAGAAGGTGCTTAGTCATCTCCCTGTGGTCCCTAACTGGGGCTTCTGGCTGTTTCTCCCAGTAGCATTTCACAGGAATATGCCCTGTGTTACTAACTGGGCTAAGTGTGAGCTTCAGTGTATCTGAAACAGATCTGCACAGCGCATGTGTCCTGCACACACACAGATCCGCACTGAGGAGCCAGCACACAGATGCCACCATCTCATCGGGGGAACCGGGAGCTTGGAGCCTCCTCTAGAAGCTGAATCTTGACCCAAATACTCATACTGGTTTGTTCCAAGGACATTTTTGGTTTTATAGAGCTATGGGAGAAGTCAGAGATATTGGATGATCATACAACTGCTATTTATTGACTGCCGATTAAACACGTACATCAAACTATGCACTTTTCTGAACTTTCATGATTCCTGCATATATTATTTGAATAACTAAAAACATCAAAAGGGTAATGTGTCCTGGCAGGGACTCATAGATGATTTCTTAGCAACTGCAGACATATGCAAATAAGAACGTAAAGCCACATGTCCCTTGCACCCTCCCAAAGCCAGCACGGCATGGCTTATCATTTCTGCTTATAAGTGTTTCTAAAGCCATTGCGGCAATCAAAGAGGGCATGAGGGCATCGTGACACATGCCTAGGAGTTTCAGTGCCATCGGAAAGTGGGCAGGGAAAGAGCGCCCATCTGGGACGAGTGACATCAGAAGCTAAGTTGCACAAAGTTTAGCATCTTTGTGAACATACACACAACAGGCTCAGTTAATGTGTGTGCATCAGTATTTTCAAGGCAAAGACAATAAGCTGAAACACTGCACCCAGTTCGATTCATGGAGTTTCAGAGGTCAACCACTGCATGGTAGATTTCCCACTGTTTTCTTGGGAGTAAGGACCCCCCCTTCCTTCCCACGCTGTCAAGCACTCTGTTTATACAATCTCCCTTCCAGCTAAAAGGCCAGAGAACAATCACAGATTATGTCTTGAGTGTCCCGTATGTTAGAGTACCACTGTTTCCTTCACAGAATGTTCCCTCCTCCCCTGAGTATACACAGAGAGCCAATAGGCAAAACCCACTTTCTCTTCACGAACCAGAGGTTGGGGCCGACCCAGGAAAGCTCTGCTAAAAGGGGCATTGGGATCAGAGTCATGATACTGAGCTCCCAGGTTCCAAACTTTTTAGTTCCTAAGCCTTACTCAACATCCTAATCGGTTCTATCCACCACACATATCTTTCTCATGATGATAATGATAACGATGGTGATGATATCAGTATTTGCAACTAAAGAACTCTGTTATAAATTCCTGTTGATTGCTACTATATATATATAAATGCTGGTTTCCATAGAAGGAAATGGTTCTTGGCAAATTCAAGTGTCTGTTAATCACACATTGGTAATCTTTATGGATGCATGCACGCATGAATGGTCAATGTTATCCCCTCTAGAAGTTCATGGACCTCATGCATTTTGTCAAAAAACACTTTCTGTGCGGCCTCTCTGTTTCAGGCACATCAGCAAAGCACTCCTAATGCCAACCTTCAGTCAGAGTTAAAAACATAAGTTCTATGAAGATGGGACTTTCTACCCACTAGTTCACTACAATGTCCCAAGATTTTCACATAAGACAACCACAATCTCTTAGTGTTGGTTGAATGAAGAAGCAACCTTAGGAAGCATGTGCTGTTTTCAAAAGAAATGGATTCCTGATCCCACCCGGAGCATGTGACAGGATCAGAGTGTGACAGGCAGGCTTTTCTGACTCCACAGGTTAGTCCCCTAGCCATCTTCCACAGGGAGTCTGGTGTCTTGGGATACAATGAAGAAAGAGAGGGTTGATGACGTCATGGAGCTTAGACAACTCCCCTGAGTCCTGGTTTCCTCCCTGCAGTGGAGACGTGACCCCGCAGGGTGTCTGAAGGCTCCAGGCATTCTCTGCCCATGGGGAAAATGACAGGTAGAGATAATGTGGTGAGTCTGCTTAATGCTCACTCAGAAAAATGGCTTCAAGTCAACTCATGTTTGCTGTTGCTATGCTAGCTCATGGACTGGCAGTACTCTTAAATGAGACCACGTTCCATAAGCAAAGCAGTTGTTTTCTAATCCATTTAGGAAAACAAAAAGAATGCACAAAATCTGCATGAATTGAACTGTCTGTGAAGTGAAAAATAAAGACAAAGACCAGCAAGGTGGTTCAGTGGGTAAAGGAACTGACTGCTAGGTCTTGCCTTCTCTCTCTTTCTCTCTCAAACACAAATAAATACACAAATAAATATAAGCAAATAAAAAAGAAGAGGAAAGATAAATTTAGTCATATAAATACATAGCTTATGTTTCTTAATATAAATTCATAGAAACAAACTAAAATATAAATGCATTCAGTAGGAGCTTGTATCACACAAATGACATACTTATAAATTAAGGAATCATTACAGTGCTGTTTAAGAGTGGCCCACTCCAGCACAATTGTTCAGAATGAATTAGCAACTCTGCAGACTTCCCTGGGAATTAAACGATACTTGGAGACTATTTGATCATTTTTTCAGAAGCCACTCTTCCTTGGGTTGTCTCCGTTAATTAAGAAAAGGAGGCATTGCTTATAACTCCAGCCCCAAAGTCAAGGCAGGAGAAGGCTCTTAGTTCAGTTGCGATACCAACACAGTCAGACATGGAGGCTCCGGGGAGCCATCTCAGATGTGATCTTTGGCTTGCCCAGTTATCTCTCGTCTACCTGAATGCTAAATGCGTGAGGAGGAGGTACCTTCAGGATCTCCTCATGAAAGAAAGAAAAGATATGTCCAGAGAAGGAGGAAAATGGTTACACTATAAAGAAACTAATAAAAACTCAATTATTTATAGTAAACAATAAGGAAGAAAGAGTTTCACTACAGCCTGGTCAGTGGGAAATATTCAAGGAGCATAGACAATCCAAGAAGAAAGAATGGACCCTGACAAACGGCTTTTGTTAAAGAACCAAGGAGTCTCAGAAGAGAATGAGTGCAGCTGAGAGTAGGAGGTTTATAAGATATGGGAAGTGGGTCAAAGGGTACACACTGCAGAGTGGAACAATGACTAAGTCTAGAGATCTCTGTCCCATACGAGCATGGAGTGAACAATATCATTTTATATACTGATATTCTTAGAAGAATACAGTTGAGGCATTCTCACAAGGAAGAAGAAGAAGAAGAAGCAGAAGAAGAAGAAGAAGAAGAAGAAGAAGAAGAAGAAGAAGAAGAAGAAGAAGAAGAAGAAGAAGAAGAAGAAGAAGAAAATGTGAAGCAGTGCAAATATCAATTTATTTGATCATAGTAATCATTTCACTGTGAAAATATCTTTCCAAGGTACCTCATGTTGTACATCTTGAATATGTGCACTCAAAATGATTTTGAAAGACATTTGATTACTAACATTACACCTTAGATTGGAGCAGCTCTCAGTCTTCATCCGGGAAGCTTCTTTTTGCAATGGAAGATATTTAATACAGAGAACAAGTGACTGCAAAGTGTTAGGTCCTCAACGGGACATTTCTATCACCTTCCCACACCCCAAGGCCCTGGGACCATTGCAGAAGAAGGCGCAATAAGAATGTGAGAGCCAGAGAGTAGGGAGGGGCACTGCCAAATAGAGTCTTTTGGACATGCCAGGATGGTTGCACCCCTGAATTCACTGCAGCTGTGTTTACATCCACAAGACTGGGCCTGTCAACATTTCACCATGGAAGTATGAAGATCTCATGAGGTATCACCCCTCCCTGGGGAACTTTGAGGGTTGATACTGACTGTGGGAAAAGGAGCTACTTTCTTCAGTGGTATGACCACTAATATGCTGTCCATGATCCAGCAAGTGCTTAGGCACATGCCAATACAGGTCATCCTTATGAAACTCAGTGTGATACATACATAAAAAGAGAGACTGGTTGGAAAGTGTCCAGTGGGAGAAGGGAGATAGGATATGAGACCATGGGATGAAAATGAATTAAATGCATTGCATGCATGAATGAGACTATCAATGAATGAAACACTTAAAAGTTGAGCTCAATGAAAGAGAGAAATGGGATGGCAGAGGAAGAAATATTAAACATAAGAGAAAGGGAACTGTAATGTCATTTCCTCAAGATCCTTCAAAAGAAATCAGTGAAAACATGAGTTCTTAAGGATTTTAAGATGAAGAAGTGAGGAAAGAGGGAAATACCAAAAATAAATAGCTAAGGTACAGGTGTAGGCATAGGCAAGAGCCAGAATATAAATAATGGTAAACGGAGGAAATAGTACCACAGGTTGGTCCGCTCCTAATAGCATGGCTGATAATATTCACACACTGACCATTTCTACAAAGCCCCTTTGGGATAAGCAAGCTCCCAGGAGAAATAATCATGCCAGGTAATACCACTTGCATTCTTGGATATTTATCTTCACCCAATCAGCAGTTCAGCTGTTACCATAACACCCTAATCAATAATTTGCTACCTAAACCAGAACACCATGACCTCTAAGTACTACATATTTCACACTAAGGGCAAAAGCACACCGGGGCCTTTTCTCAGCCTGCCGCAATGGGCAATGGGAGTGGATGTGCTATTGTGAGTACACTTATGTTTAGACAGCAATAAAACTCTGTTGTGTCAACACAGTCAGAAATGCTAAGTGGATTTCACTTTATCTTAAATATCAAGGCACAAAATCCTGTCTTATTGGAAAGGAAGAACGAGCAGGCTGGGATGAAGCTATGCCATCAGGTTTTCATCAGATCTGATTACTCAAGTAATTTTCCAAAGCCCCTGAAAATATTTCCAGGATGGTTTAGAAGATCACAAGTCAAAAGTTACTGGTTCATTCATTTATTCATCAGCCAACTACTGAGCACTGTTTATGTACATAATTTTGAATCAGAAATTCAGGAAGTCGGGAGAACACAGGAACCAAAGAAATAAAAAAAACCATCTTCCCTGCTTATAATTTAGATGAGGATGACACTCAGTCTTATGACATGTATTAATCGCAAGCATGGCATATCAGAAAAATACAGAAAAGGCACAATTGTTCTCCTTAATACAGAAGCAGATAAAGTAAAAATATTTAGGAAAAAATGCACAATCACTAATGAAAAATGATTTGTTATAAGCAAAAGGAAGGGGCGTGATCAGAACTAAATGTAATTTTTAAGAAATGCTTTATGAGGAGTGAAACATATTTTGAATTGCATTTTAGAAGATTCTGTTTCCCATTGAACTTACCTTTCAAAAGACTGTCTCACTGAATTCTACTGAATCTACTTGAAACAGACATGTCCTAGGTCCCAATAAGTGACTTTAGAGCCAAGTTTTCAGATGTGTCATCAATACGTTGTAATAGCCTTCCTTCTCAATCAAATGCAATAAAAAAAAATCCTAACCAGTCAACAAGTAGCAAGACCATTCACAGTAGAGGTGAAGCATGAACAGGCCCCCAGCTTCACAATGGCAGTGTAAGAAATACTAGGGCAAGACCAGACAACTGCTGACTAGGTTAGGCAGAGGTGGAATGAATCAGGGGGCAGCTCCTGGATTGATTGGCAAGACGTCTATGGTTTTAAAATTAGGCAAACAAGAAAGGCAGAATCCCAGGTATCTGGGACATTTGAAAGGGGTTAGAAGTAAGAGGGGTGTGAAGCTTAATATTAACTAAGGGGCAGCATTGGGAGCATAGAGGGAGGGAAGCTTTAGAGTCAGGAGATTTTAGATTTTTCTTGTGACTGCTCCAAGACTTGAGCCTGTACACTTTGTTTACTTAGCCCCAAGTTTGGGAAAACTGTACCAAGGAGAAAATTCATTCAACCTGTTTATAGGGATTATGAGAATTAGTTGAGATCAGTAGATCTACCTATCTGTCTGTCTGTCTGTCTGTCTGTCTATCTTGCGTGTGTGTCTGGTGTGTCAGAGATCACTGTGTGCGCCTGTGGAGGCCCAAGGGTCACTAAGGGAATCACCTTGGATTGTTACTACCTCTTACTTGTTTTGCTCTGGAACTTCTCAGGCTCCGCCTTCCAGGACCAGGATCTCTGTACTGATGTTTTTTTACCTGGGATCTCGGATCCGAACTCAGGACTCTATGCTTGCAAGGCAGAGGCTTAACCCCCGAGCCCTCTCTCTGGCCCCAGCACTATTTAAATTTAGTAAATAACCTGACTGATTGCATGAAAGGTTTCCCTTCCCATTAAAATGTGGTTTTACAGCTGTCGATCTCTGGGGAAAGGAGATTCTCAGGTGGAGCCGCCCGTGAGGTGTGCAGGGAGCTCTAGTGATGTGGCCTTTGTTAAGTGTCGCCCGTAGGGTGGGGTTTTCAATGGCATGACTGTGTTTGAGTCACCCATGTGCCTGTAAATAACCTCACTGAACTCACTGGTTCACTAAGCTAGGAAATAAATGAATGAACAAATGAACGAATGAACAAAAATAGCTACTTTATTATTATTGTTACTGTTACTATGGGTAAGAAACTTAGACCAGAAAACTGCAGACCTCGAAGTAGAAGTGAAACATTTTTGACATGCAAAAGAGAAGCCCTACGACCTCTGCTCCATCACTTCTGCCACACAAATATCTCCTTGAACTGGTCCCCCCCTTACACTCCTCCACGCGTGCCCCGAATCATCAGAATGCGTTCATAGTCTTCCAGGGGCCACCGCTCTGGATTCTTCCTCTCTGCCTCATCGTGGGACCCATGACCTCCTCTCCTGCTCACTCTCAGTTTCAGTAACCAATCCCCAGTCTCCAAATCGGCCACATGTGAAACGGAAGCCATTTTTCCTCTTTTCTTCTTTGACTCTCACATCAGGTCTTTGCTTTCATCCAGGACGACCTACCCGGGTTCCCAGCGTCAGTCAGCCTCATCCACGCCGGTCTCCCGGAGTGACTGTCACCCTCCTAGTGCTCATGACCCTCAAGCCTGTAAACTAGAAGAGCTTCCTCGCTGGGCCCCACCTGCCGTCTCTGCCCATAGCTATGTTTCCATGTTGCCTCCAGATGAGAAATCTTAGTCTCTAAGACACTTTAGAATGTTTTTTCTCCCTTCAAGCCACTTAACATTCTTGGGTCTCATTTTCCCCACTGTGAAAGAAGCAAGCTAGATGCGGTTCTGTTCCCTGGTACCTACAGGCCTTGGGCATTCCTGGCCCCTCGCTCTCCTGTCATTATCCTGTCACTTTCCATCCTAACTTATCACTTATATCCGTGCACACAGAAAGCGGCAAATATGTGTTAAAGCACTTACAAGGAAAAACACTGATGTCTGAAGTACCCAACTTCCTCTCTGCCGGTGGAACTCCTTCCTACCTAACTATCTAGCTTTCTTCTTCACCCACAGGTTTTAGGGTCGTGCTCCCACATCTTCCTCTGAGTTCTTTTCTACCAATAACCACATTTCCATACTCAATGACTCTCTTCTAATGGACACTGAATTTAGGGACTAGCTGATGGATGCTTATTTTTCACATGGGCCTTAAGACAAACTTTTGTTGAGCACCAGCAATAGACTTCATGAAAAACAAAGGAGAACACAGCAGTGGGAGAGCTAGAGAGAAAGTGAGAGAGAGAAAGAGAGAGAGAGTGAGAGACTCTAGAGTTTGAGATTTTCAAGGAGAAAAACAGCAGTGGTTTGTGATTCCCCAGGGGCACACAAACAAGGAGTTAAGCAACTTGTGTGCCCTGTAGCAGCGTCAGCTTCATGGTAAAGATTAACAGCCAAACTCAATGGGACAAAAGATCAGGCGAGGCCTACAGAGACACCCAGTGGCTACAGACTACCCCCCCCCAGAGCTCTGATGGTCAAGCCCCGGGTCTGTAGAAACCTGCCTCATCTGATCATGGAGCAGCCAAAAGAGCACTTCGGTAAGACCCTTGGAGATAGCCATAGCATTCCCGAGACCTCCTGAGAGAAAATGCCAAGTTCACCCGCCTGGCTATGGGAACCAGGAAACCTGAGTTCTGGTTAAATACTAACTTCTGAATTCCTGAACTGTGGGAAGGTAGAAACCAGGCAGAAGTCAAGGTAGTGACTGGCATGTAGCAAGATCCCATAAAACGTTAATGAGAAGGTTGGAATTTCAGGAAGAATCAAATTCTGGAAAAGCCTTAGAAGGCCCTAAGCATGGCTTCTGGACATTGCCGGACCTTGGGAAACAGTTGTAATGGCTTTGACTTGAATTGTGCAGGCACAAACATCTCAGTTCTGTAGTCCGATAACACGTCTGCTGGGAGACAGAGGCCCTGGGCTGCCAGTATTGACTTCCCAGTGCACCTGCCGAGTACTGCGCGAAACACTGGAGCAAAACAAACGTCTGGCAATGGATACCCGACGGGAAACCTCCTTGGCTGAAATCCACCCCATCCTACAGCAGCCATGGCAGACTTCTCAATTGAGGTAGCCGGCAACCCTGGAATTTATCCCCAAGTGGCAGGCTGAGCAGCTTTGCTTCTGCTGGTACATTGAAATCTACAGTTTGTGCCACATGTTGTAAACAGCCTGCATGCATGTCTACACACGTGTGTACACACACACACACACACACACACACACACACACACACACACCCCTACACACACACAGAAGATGGAGAGCATTGAGATAATAAAGCCATTGGTACCTACTCTACAGAGACAGACAGACAAGAACAAAGAAAGCAATAGACTTGCAGAAGGCTTTTTAATGTGTAAGAAAGACACTAGGAAGAACAAGCCCACAGTGGTAAAACTGCATTTTCTTTGCTTTCTGCTTTTAAATTACACACAGCAAAGTCACTGAGGAGAATGCTTTAAGAAAACTCATTTGTTGTGGTATAGCTCACTGGTCCTTCCTTCTTTGCATAAATAAATAAATAAATAAATAAATAAATAAATAAATAAATGGATAAATAAATAAATAAGTAAGTAAACAAACCCCTGGAAACGTTTTTTTCTTCTCATAGACATTAATAATGATAGCTTGAACTGTAAAGATTTGGTTTTACTGAAGGTAATGGAGTAATGTTTATTTCCATTAGACCAGGCCTATAAAATCCTCTTTTTATAACCATGCGCCTACAATTTCAAAACAGCAAAGCTTGACATTTTAGTCTCTGACAGGCAACACTTAATATTGGGATGTTTTAAAAATCTATATGAAGAAAGCTCTTAATACAACATAGGCTGAACATTTTCCCTCTCGCAAATGGCTTGTTTTAGTTATGGTTCTTCCTCCCGGACAGACGGGGGGAAAAAATCAGAGGGCTTATTGGCTTAGTTTGTTAGGCCAGGTTAAAGGGATGCCAAGCTAAAAGGCTCTGAGAGGAGCTTACCCTTGGGCTAAAAATAGCAGACACTAGAGAATTATCTTAAATACGACCAAACTCGCTCTGTCCTGTGAACGCAGATAACAGTAATATGCTTCCATTTTTGGTCATTTCAGAGCATTTCTATTTTCTTTTCTTTCTTTCTTTCTTTCTTTCTTTCTTTCTTTCTTTCTTTCTTTCTTTCTTTCTTTCTTTCTGTCTGTCTTTCTTTCTTTCTTTCTTTCTTTCTTCCTTCCTTTCTTTCTTTTTTAGTTCCCTTGCTGTAGCTGACTATTTACTTCATTTTGAATTACATTTGTCACATTTCTTCTCAAAGGTATTATGGGGAGCGGGGGAGGTTGGGATTTGACTGAGGGATCCTTATCACTTACTAGTGTTTCTTTGGTTAAAATCTAATGAGCTATGGGACTGCCAACCCAGCATTGATAGGTCTGGTTAGGAGAGGAGTTGACAAAAACTTGCCATGAAGAACTTGTCATAGTTAGACGTGTCAACTTGATACTTGAGGGTTTGAGCTCTGGGCACATTTGTAGAGAATCAGTGGTTGAGTTGGGCCCAGAGCAAACCTGCAGGAGATTGTCTAGCTGATGGAGAAGGCCCAGTCCATGGGTGAGTAGAATAAAAGACAGAGAGCTGGTTGAAGGAGTTGGCATCCTTCTGTACACTTGGCCAGACATGCTGGTCTGGCAAATAAGGCTCATCCCTCTCTCAGCCATTATGTAGATGGTGTGGCCAGTTCCCTTGACCCTGGTGTTGGTGCATGCTCTCCCATCAAGCTGGACTGAGAACTGTAACCAGTCATGGTAAGAAAATAAACCCCATGTTCCCTTAAGCAGTTTGATGGTCATTTATCAGCAACCACGTAACGTAGGTGGACTGCAACAAGAACCTACCATGTGGGTTGTAGATGTGGCTGTTGGTAGAGTACTTATCTGCAATGTGTGGAGCACTAGGTTGAAGTTCTAGGTTGCAGAAAGCCTGATGCGGCAACATAGTTCTTTCAGTCCCAGCACTTGGAAGCTGGAAGCAGAAAGATCGAAGTTCCAGCTCATCCCTGGCTATGTTGTCCAAATAGAGGCCAGCTACATGACGGTCTCAAAAAACACATAAATAAAATAACCTACTATGTGCAACTTTACTCCTGCCTTCCTTTCTTTCTGGAAATGTAGCTTACTACGTCGCATTAACTTTTGATTTATTCTAGTTCTACAAGTAACAATGAAATAGGGACCAGTCTCTCTCTTGCTCCCTTTGGAGCAGATGTTTTTCATCCTCCCACTAAGGTCTCTATGATGCTTCCCTGTGCTGAAGGACTCACAAGTAAAGCCCAAGGGGAGACCCTGTGTCCTAAGTACCAAGTACATAAAGAGAACGTACATCAGGGCCTGGCACCCAGTGGTGGATTTTTAAATAATTGATAAATGGGTCCACTTAGGAATGAATAAAATTGAGGCTGGGGAGACTGCTCCGTGGATAAAGCTTTTGCCATTTAAATGTGTGACACAGGGTTTTAGAGGGTCTGCAGAGCAGGCTGGCTGGCTACATGACCTGAATTTGGTGATCTTCACGTTTAATGAGAGACTCTGCCTCAATGCATAAAATGGAGAATGGTCGAGGAAAATATCCAGTGTCAGCTTAGGTTCTTCACAGACAAGCACATGTGTGCACACACACACACACACACACACACACACACGTGCTCATGTACACACATACACCCAAACACATGAACACACACATACACACCACACACACTTCTATTTTACAACAAAAAGAAAAAGCACCCAGCATAGGAACAAACTAAGTTAAACATAAAGCCAATCTCAAATCCTGGCTACACAATACCTTTCTTAAGTGATTCACCACAGCCCCTAGATAAACAACACAAGGGATCCCAAATTCAACTGCCCTAGAGAAACCAGGCAAGGCTAGACAATTACAGTGACAGGGATTCCGTCCTTCTTCCTGTTCTTCACTGGTTCCTACAGCGTATGAGAAAGCAAGGCCAGAAACATCCACAGCTTCCGGAAGGCTCGAAAGCCTTAAAAACTTCCCATCCCTTCCTTCCCGAGGTTTTTCTTACCAGCACCTGGGTTCATGTCTTCCCAGAAGTCAAGCAATGACCCTACCATATGTCACCGTGAACTTTTGCAATATTCCAATCACCTGCACACGCAGGAGGCACATTCTTTTCATTGCAATTGTTGACAAGAAAACTACAGGAGCGATGATAAAAATGCTTGCAAAATTTTGAAGCTTGCACCTGTGCGGAGGGCCCGTGGGGATCAGGAAATAGGGGTGTAGTGACGGGAACGAAGGAATGGTACATGGGATATCTGCAGACATGGATTGTTTTCAGGAAGCTCACAGGTAATAGCTGGTTCCCCGATAGAGACAGAGGGACTCGGGTGCTTGGGAACCCCAGAAAGGTACCTGATCATCACTTCTTCATTGTGTGAGAAATTCCCTTGATCTGGTTCTGTACATGTGATGAGTGAACCAAGTGGCGTTCTATATACACACATAGGCCTAACCCAGCTACCTGTCTCCTAAGGGCCATTGAAACCTCCCTCATGTCTTAATCTGAACAGCAAATCCATTCAGTGATTGGAAGGTAAGCTCACAGCCACCCTGGCAGCCACACCACATACTGCCGTTGCTGTTGGCTGTTTATAAACCATCCCTTGGAGAACATGTTCTCAGGTCTTTGACATGTCTTATTTTTAGCGCGATTGGTCAGAATGGCAGAGAAGGTCATTTTACTCTCTCTCTCTCTGTCTCTCTCTCTCTGAATTCACTAGGCCCACTGTAAGGCTCCCCTTTAAGAAGTCCTAGAGAAGGTTCCAGAGCATATGACATTGTGGTGAGCACTGAGGAGTGAAGAGGCAAACACAGGCCGGCTTGCCTCCATGTGGTCTACAATATAGTTTGAGGGATAGAATCACCAAGAACTGCTTAGACCACTGAGCCACAATACAAGGACTTTATAGAAAGAGAAAGATGCTGCTTTGAGTAATAGGTGACAACAGCCTACTGTATGCCAAAAACCTCAAATGCCTTCCTAAATTTAGGAACTTAATAGTTTATCGTGTGCCTGGTAAAAGCTTCAGCTAAACTGAGACCAAAACAACCTGCCTTTAAAATAGCACATTGGGGGCTGGAGAGATGGCTCAGGGGTTAAGTCTTTGCCTCGCAAGCAGAAGGACCTGAGTTTGGATTCCAGATGCCAAATAAAAAATGCTAGGCAAAAATGTCAGTCGCTGGAACTTCCAACCCTGGAAGTTAAAGCCATAAGGAGGAAGAGCAATCCAAGATGATTCCTGAAGTCACTCTTGGGCCTCCACAGGGATATTCTCTCTCTCTCTCCTCTCTCTCTCTCTCTCTCTCTCTCTCTCTCTCTCACACACACACACACACACACACACACACACACACACACACACACAGCATTTAAAATAGCACACCATTAACAAGGCTGGTTATAGAAATGGCGTCCATGGACAATTTCCCAGGGATTCTCCTTCCTGAAGATTTATTTCAGTGGTCCTCAAAGGCAGATTGATTTCGCCTCTCATCGTCTTCTTACTTGCTTGCCTTCTTCCATCTTGCCATTCCTGTGTCTGAGATTCATTTGCATCTACCTTCCTCTTGCCACTCAGAGGCTCTGTGGAGAGCTCAGAGATGGCAAGGTGGCCTGCTTTGCACACAGCTTTTATGTCACTGGCAGAAAGGTCAGGTGGAAAGGACCGGCGCTGGCACAATTAATCTGGTCACTCGGGGACCATGGAGGACTTTAAGAACAGCTTGCAGGTGACTGATGGACAGGGTCGCGGTTGCCTGACGGCGCAGGGGGCCATTACGACAGCCATAAAGAGAAAGGGAAAAATTGGACAAGGAGAAAAATTGCTCCTGCAAGGGACATGAAGAGAGACACAAATGCCTCCATGCAATGCAGGAGCATGAGAGAGGGCTGGGGGGGGGGGCTGGGACTGTTCAGTGGAGGATAAGGATGGCCTTTGGAATAGCCACTTTGAATATTAATGTGGGGTCATGGCCTAACCAAGGCCCGGGGTCTACACAGAGGAACCCAAGCTGTCCACTTTCAAGGGTGGGGGCCAGTCGGGGGACTCTGGATTAAAGATACAACCGCAGGAGCCCCTGAGTTTCTAGGACACAAATTAGATTTAAGGAACTTTGTCTTATGTGACTGACTGAAAGCCCTTGTCCAAAACCGAGCAGTGGATTTTAATAATTGCTTCCCAAGTCTTAAGGTTGGTGATATCTTTGTAGTAGTTTCCAAATAAAATGTGAGGTGAATAAAAGAGGAAGAGTTATGTTTTTATTTAGCATGCTCTGGATGGTTCTACACAAGGGACTTATATATTGTTGGGGTAGTGGTTTATTTGGGGTTAGGAAGAGAAAGGATGGAATCAATGAAGGAGAGCCATACAGGCAATTTCAATTTAATTTCAGGACTAACCAGTAAATTGTATCTGAATTCATCAAATGCAGGCTCCTCTGGAGTCAAGGAGCTTCACAATTGACAAGCGAAAGAGCCATGACTATGGAAAATCTTAAGAGTTGTTTTCTAAGGGACGATACATTCAAGTAGATTCTAAAACAAAATGCAACATTTCACAATGAACATCCTCTTATTTTCCATTTACTACTGCACAGGGAAGATTTGCAGATTCCTATTAAAGCTCTATGAAAATATTTTCATATGCCTCATTTATTGTTTACATCATTAGGCATTAATCCACATATGTCCCTTTTGTAGAGGAAGCAGAAAAGTTGACTTTTGTAAGCACAAAACTTTTTATTGGAGAATTTTAATGGAAAGTTTTCAAAATCATTTCCATATTTCCCCATCTTAAAAATTATGAAAATTGATCTATTTCCTCTCCCCCCCAACTCTGCCTTTTTTTTTTTTTAAGTTCTTGCTCTGGATCAATAGAGAAAAACAGCCAATGAACCTATAGATAGGCAGAAAGTAGACCAAACTGCTCTGTAAATTGTAGTTATTATGCTCATAGATTTGAAGAACACTTAGCACGCAGCCTAGAAATCGTCAAGAGAGATAGAGAATCTCAACACCCTGACAGGATGGACCCTAAGACAGTAGAGAAGCAGTGAAGTGGACAACAATAGCCAGCCACAATGTAGATTACTGGCAACCTAGCGATGCTCACCCAGAATCAGGCCAACCTACTTTCCATCCTAAGACTAAAGGAACCTCGTGGAAGGCGGCAGTGGGATTGTAAGAACCTAAAGATGGGAAGTTCCACCATTGGACAAGACGCTTCATTCAAGGCAGAACTACTACTGTATCCAGGAACTCACTGCAATGAGACTTGTCCTTACCAGATCTGCATAATGACTCAAGTACCAACATGCCCCATAGACTAGGAGGAACTGAAGAGAGATAAGAACACACAATGGAAAACTTAGGAACTGGAGCTGGATGAGTGAAGGGAAATGCCCCTATTAGTGAGGTGACCGGAGGAGGGGTAACTTAGTATGCCACAGAGGCCTGATCTCCTGCAAGAGTAGATAAGCCAGAGGGAACCCTGGGGTCCACAGAAGCGGTTAATCAGGAGGGTGGGAGGGAGTAGAATGGACTGATGAGGAAAAGGTAGGGAGCTGCTGGGAGGGAGTTGGAAGGGAGGGAAACAGGGATTAGTACTCAATATGCCTGTCAAACTAGAAAATGAATTTTAAAAAGAATAAAACACTGGTAAGTAAGGATTCAAAAAATTATGGAAATTGATTTTTTTCATGTTATATGCTCTTGCAAAATAACAGTAGGAAACTATTGAGATACATGGAGCTATTTGTTCTCAAACTAAGCGGTCTCACACAGACATGTTTTGAGTGTTGAGTTTTTGTAATTTCTAACATCAGTTTTTGGTCAGCTTGAAAATCTCCCTATGGTCTTCTTGTCTGTACTGTCTCAGTGGTTCTCTCTCTCTCTCTCTCTCTCTCTCTCTCTCTTTCTCTCTCTTCCTATCTATCTATCTCTGTCTTTCTCTGTTTGTGTTTGTGTGTGTGTATTATATGTGTGTATGTATGTATATGTGTATATGTATGTGTGTGCGCATTCATGTATGTGTGTGTAGATGTATGTGCGTCTGAATGTGTATGTGCATTTATGTGTTCTGGGTATGTATATAAGTAGAAGAGGCTACTTATAGCTCCAGACTTTGTTTAGCTAAACTGTGAAGCAGCAAGCTACAGCAATCTGCCTGCCCCTCTCCCCTCACTCTCCCCATCACTTCTGGTTTTTATGTCGGAGCCGAATTCCAAGCTCAGGTGCACACGCATGTGCACCAAGTGCCTTTCTGACTTCCTGTGACGTTTCCGTGGCTGACGTTTCCACGTCAGGGAGAAAGGGTTGAACTACCTCGGCTTATACTTGCAGAGGGGATGATGTCCATTATGACAGGGAACACACAGAAAAGGCACAGTAGCCCAAGAAGGAGGTGCTCACATTACATCAGCCATCAGCAGGGAGGGCGAGACAGCAAGAGAGGAAGTCGAGGCAAGTTATCAAACCTCAAGGCCCACCCACACTGACATAGTTCCTCCAGCAAGACTCCACCCACCTCCTAAAGGATCCACAACCTCCCCAGTAGCACCACACCTGGGGTCCAAGTGTTCAAACATGAGTCTTGGGAAGACAAGCCACAATGCTAACTCAGCAATCTCTGTAGCCCCTTCCTCATCTCATTAATTTTCCAAGTCACTTATTTCCATGTCTTACATGCTCAAAAAAAGCAAGCAGTTTAGACTTATTTTAACTATAAGTTAAATGAAAAGAAACAGGTGTTATGTGAGAAAGGGAGACACTGATGTTGGAAAAGGTTAAATATGAGAGAATTTGTCTGAATCTAGTTTGGCTTCTCAAAGACATCTTTACACAGTGATGTATTCCCCGGCTCTGTTTCAGACAATTAATAATGTTAAGTTAATAATGGCCAGAAAAATGAGGTCTTCTAGTGTGAGGGCTATAAAAATAACCACTCCGATTAAGCAAAACACTCATCCTATCTATGAAACAGATGACCTCTCTCTGCTATGGAATATGTAGCCCAGAATAAAAATGAACCAGCCACTGAAGGTAAGAAGTAAGAGTCGTGTTTTGTTTTTCCTTACCACAAAAGCAGCCGGGAGGTCACACAGTCCTGACAGAGGGTATCATCCCTTCTGCTGACTCAGAGAAGAAGTACATTTGCCATTCAAAGACAAATTAAGCAGGGCAGGGTGTGCGCCATGTGGATTCACAGGCTCGGTTATCTGCCAAGACCAGGCAACACTTAGTCACCTCCATCAATGCATCTAAACGGAAAATTCTTCAGCTCCATGTGGACAGAATGTCTTTGTCAAAGTTTTCAGTGTGAACAAATACTGCAAAGCAGTCCAAGCTAGATTTGTCCCAGGGGGGATTGACACAAATTCTTATAGGACCTGGGCAGCCACGTTAGCTGCATTGCTAGGATTGCGGGTGATAGGATTAAAGGAGCTAGACAGTGGCATTGTGACCTAATGTAACTCTCAAATCTGCTGCACACAGAGCCCTGGAATTGGGGACCAGCAGGGAGAAAGTAAGCCATTTTTCCTGCGTAGCATCGCTGCATTCCAATTCCCAGGCACCCGAAAAATCGCCCCTCCAGTGGGAGCCCAAGGGAAGGTTACTATGACATGTGGCTCGGAGGAGAGCAGGGTGTCCCTCTAAGCATGGGCTTTGGCAAGACACAAGACAATCCTGACATGAGAACTATTCTGGATGGACTGAGTTGGCCAGGTTCCTTGGATACCCACGAGAACTATGTCTGGAATACAGAGGCTCTGAGTTCACATCTGAGCAGATGAGAGATGCCCAGGGAAGCTAATGTCCTCAGGCCAGAAGCTCATGGAAGAATCGAGAGGAATCCTACCTCCAAGAGGTTCTTGTTCCCCTAGGCAAGAGCCATTCAAATGGAGAAATAGACTTCTCAAAAAGGGACTGGGGGAAGGAAAGGACACTGAATTTCGGCCAGAGCATTCTATAAATCCAAAGGGTCCTAGCGCAATAAGGCTGCTAAGGGTGTGATGCTTGGTTCTTCCAGAGAGAGGAGGAGAGGGATGCCCACAAGTCCTCCTGCCAGGTCTCTTCTAAGGGCACAAGGCAGCTCTGGATTGTGCTACAAGAGAAGCAAATAACAGAAGTTCCAGGCTCTAGAGGGTCCCAGAGAGAGTGAAATCACACACACACACACACACACACACACACACACACACACACAGAGAGAGAGAGAGAGAGAGAGAGAGAGAGAGAGAGAGAGAGAGAGCTTCTGACAGACTTGACAGCATGCAAGCCCTTCCAGTTGGACTGAAATATCATTCTCAGAGAGAAAGGTCAACAAGCCTAAAATGGCTCAAAATGGTTGTGGCCCATGGAAGCCCCACTCACACTGCCAAAGGACAGCATGCTGGTCATGTCAGCACGCACACGCTGGCTCAAGGGGTCTGATGCTCTTCCTTTCAGTTGAATTCTTCTTGCTTTCCCCCAACAATTCCAATGTGCAAACTTAACATTTGCCCCATGCTCTCTATGTATGAGACGACAGTTTTTCAGGTCTCCAGATTTCAAATATTCTACTCCACTGCCCGCCATCCCTTAGGACCCATCTCTGGCCCCTCCCGGGGAGCAGGGAGAAGACCCATGACTGGGAAAACAGTGTCCAGTTAGATCCTACTTCAAAGGGAACACACTTCTGTATGGAGGAGAAGAGCAGAATTTATCTCTTTGTGATTATGAGGAGGACAGGGAAAGGGGAAGAAGCTCCCGCATCAGATTATTTATCTCCCTCACTTTTCACTATCAACTAAGCTTCTTCTTTGACAATTCTATACCTGCATATAAAGTATATAATATGTTCTGATTCCTCTGTCCCCCTAGATTCCCCAATCTTCTCTTGTCTCTCTCCCATTTTAAGCCCCCTCCTCTCTGCCATTGATCATAAACTCCTGCTTTCAATGCTGAGATTCATCTAGACAGGGACTGGGTCTCTTCCAAGCTACCATATCCCTATATCGAGATATAAATCATGCTAATGGCTGACCAAAATTATTTTCTGATCAGCAGGTATACAAATAAATCAGTGAGAGAACATAGGAATTTTCACATCCAGGAGAACAAAGAAATGCAAAAATGTGCAGAAGATGGCCGACAGCGTTGACCAGCAAATCACCTCTCCTATGAGAAAAATGTGACCATCCACACCTCGAGCGACAGGGAATGAAAAGAGTAGCATTAGTAATAATCCTGGGTAATATCTGCATAGTACTTCGGAGCAGCCAAGGCCGTGTCCCGAGGTCTCGAAGTTAGCAACTTAAACAGGGAAGTCAAAATGATTGCAGACTCAGGCTGCAATGCCTTTAAGGAAGGTGGGGACAGTTGAGCACATCCAAGAATTTCTCAAAAGCAGAGAGGGACTCGCACATTCCTCCTCCCGCCTCTGGGGCAGAAATCTCAACCACTGTGGAAACCGGCCCCATTTGCTCCCTGGCTACTGGCAAGCTCCTGTCGTTTCTCTCTTCTCCTTTCCGCAAGTTACAATTTTGATACGATAATTTCTTCCCTGCCTCCATCCACCTTGTTTTGCTCTCACTGGAAAGTCGGAACAAACAATGTGACTGCCTTGCTAGTGCCCTGATAATGAATTAAGAGTTAACTGGGGTGCAAAGGAAAAGAAAACGCTTGGCAGAGAATAACACTAGGCCTTCATGACGCTTAGCACCAATTTGCACTACAAGAATAGAATTTAAAAACGTTACTAAAATTGTTTCAAAGAACAACAAAAGCAAAAAAAAAAAAAAAAAAAAAAAAAAAAACCACATACGCAACCCAGCATAATCCTCCAAGAGGAGGCTGAAAACCATCCCATTGGATGATGGGAGAAAGCATATTATATTAACCACTTAGCATGCACTCGAGGAGAGCTAGATATTTGGGAGAGAGAGGGAAGCAAAGAACAGCACAAGAATATCAACTTCACAGTAGCCCTGATTGGTTATTTCTCCAAAGGAAGTGGCCACCTTCCCTATTTCTTGGTGACCCCCTTGCCAATTTCTGGGGGTTAAAAAAAAAAAGGTGATTCAACATGATCACGGGCTAGGAGCTGACTCTATTCATGTGACAAGTTGACAACATACAATTTCATGCTTGTTGAACTGATCGGTGTTATCCGTTCTCTGGGAGTGTGATGAGGCCTCACCGGTATAAATATGAAGCAGTACACACTTATTCAAAATAACTCCAGCAGCGGCAATTTATAGCTCGCTTGTTTGTGTTCTTGGGAAGTCCAAATGCCACCTTAAGAAGCCGCGGCTCACAGAAACAGATGTGCAGTGTGACCGTGACCAAAATGGATTGAGAATGACCTATGTGGAAGCAGGCTGCTATGCTCTGGTCTGTATAGCAGCTGACACTAGTTTGTATTTAGATATGCAAGTGTTGGGAACACCGTGTCCTTAAAGCTCTGTTTAAACATGGTCCAAGACATTTGTCTACTGGACTAATTATTTTACCACCCTTCCATGGCTAAGATCCCAGATTGTTTTTTTTTCTCGCTCGCTCTCTTTGTGAAAAGGAGAATGTGAGTGTGTCTGAGCCCATAGCCATAGGCAAGGCACACTTTCCTCTCTGCTTCATAAAGTTACAGCAAGGACTTTAAACCCTGGTCATGTCAGGCGAATGCTGGCAAGAGTTCCAGAATGCCTGCATAACAGGATTGTACTACTTTCTCTCTATCAGGGCACGGCTCTCACCATCAAATCATAAGCTGCCGCAGCAACTACTCTGGTCAGTTTGTTGTTGCTATTTGTTTGTTTCTCATCTCCCCCTTTCCCTTTCTTTCTCTTAGCAAGCTTCAGCCGATTTGCAAGGATTCACTTCCCATGGCAAAGAACAATGCAATTTATCCAAATGTGGAAGGAAATGAAGGAGTCAGGCACCTTGTTCAAGCTAGATATCAAAACATTTGCATAAGTAGTTTCCGAACAACAGGAGAGGTGCTATTTGGAACAAAATAAATTGCTCGTATTGTATGCAAGGGTACAAACCTTGGCCAGCTTTGAGATCCCTTCCCTGCCGGTACATTTCCTACATACATTCAGCTCTTCCTTCTCCAAAGTTCAAGTGCACAACTCCCAGCAGGTAGACCTAAACGGGTCATTGTTCACAGACTCGGAAGCCATCCGTGACTTTGATAAAGTAAGAGGCACGAGTTCAAAATAGCTGGACTCTGAATTGGGCTTTTTCTGGCCTTTTCCAATAGTGCTTTGTGTTTCCCAGCTTCCTTAGTTTTAGATAATATTCCCTGTTCTTATTATAAGATCCAGCAAGGGACTGAGAGGCTAGAACCCAAGATTTCTCTTGAGCCACTTTTAAATTAAAAAAAAAATTTAGAATCTATTTTTAAAAAACCTTTGAATGTATATGTTCAGTATAGATGGTATTACAAAAAATGTTTTCATACTCGTAGACTTTTATAGTGTTTAGTAATTTTCCCTCATTCCAACCAAGCTTTCTCTCTCAATTTTGCATCTTTTCCTACTTTTCTGGTGGTGCTAACATGAAGTGTTCTCGATCCGTCTAGTAAATCCCACGCACAAGATAACATAATCACACACATTCATTTCTCAGGGACCTCAGCGGCTCTTATCGGCTGGCTTTTATGATCTCTCATGAACAGCCAGGAATAGCAATTTGCCGCCTGTTTGTAAAGTCATCTCAGTCTGAAACTAGTCTTTTCCTCTTTCATCACCCAGCGATATTCTGAAGCTAAATCCTAGTCTCTGTGCTCCATGTTAGAACAACGCAAGCCTTCTCTATGTATGTGGCACAGGTCAGACATGTAACAGAGGGCAATTATCATTTCAGTGAACTGTGTGCTTTGCTTAGATTTATTGACATGCTGTCCACTGTACATCGCAGCCTACAGTGTCTGAACGAGCACCCATTCCATTCATACAGTGGTGCTCCTCTAAGTCTGTGCTCCACTGACTTTACCATTATATCACCTAGAACATAAACACTCTGCCCGAGTCGTGTGTGCTAAATCACAATTGTGTTCCATTAAGTGTTCCAGGCTACCCATTTTTATTAACAGTTACTTTATTAAATCCTTAATAACACAGATAGAATAGTTAGTTAATTTGTGTATTGAGCCATGGATGTTAATTTGTAAACATAATAACATACTGCAATCATTTGCATAATAGCATTTTAATCTTTTTAGTAAAAGCTGTAATTCCCTGCAAGGTACACTGCAGCAGAAACTAAGCGACTATTGGTAATAATACAAAAGGCCTTAAAATTCTGATCCTATTACGGCGTTGGAACATACCCAAACTGCTCCCATAATCTCTGAAATGTTACTGTTCTCTGATTTAGGTGTCTGTGTCAGGAATAAAAATGAAATTTAACTGGTAGCCGCGGACTTATTTCCTACATGTAATTTAGTATTCGTCAGGCACTCCACTTTGCAAATAGCTCTGAGGTTTTCCTTCAAAGTTTAGGGAGCCAGCTATGCACCATGGGTGAGAAGTCCCGTGGAACCCACTCTCCCCAGTCAGCAGAGCTAAAGAGAGAAGCTGATTTGGTATCTGGAAGGACA